>JAGDQP010010746.1:6148-54920 GCA_022664845.1 Lepisma saccharinum
CTCTCTCTCTCTCTCTCTCTATATATATATATATATATATATATCTTGTCTTGGCTGTATGTACCCTTGTCGAAAAAGAAAAAAAAGGCAAGTAACACCTGCAAACCCAGCTCGTAACTTTTCTTATCGCAATTATAAACAACATTGACTTCACTGCCAAGATATTAAACAATTTAGGGCTTTTAACCTAAACTGTTAAAACTAACAGTTTATTATGAAAAGTAACAGTCATAACAATTACAACAGCTTAACCAGTGCGTAGGACGTAATATTGTGCTGGACCTCTCCATCCCACCGGTCCAAACCGCCCCGTTCTCGTACATATTCTGAAATGTATTCAAGAGGTGGACTAAAAATCAATAGATTCCTTTTCTTCGTACTGTAAAACACTTTCAAATCTGAGACGTGCCATTCAGAACCGGCGACGTTGAACACTGATATCGGGAATTGTGTTTCTTTCATAATAACGCACCCCCGCACACTGCTGACTGCACTATATGCAGACGATAATCAGAAGGTTTGATGAGATCGTTTAATCACCCCAAACTAATTCTGACCTTGCACCTAGTTACCATATGTTTGTTTTGCAGCGGCACTGGTTTCAAGGTTTCCGCCAGGATTTTCAGTTTGGGGGTGTAAAGACAAAATTGCGAGGGTGCAAGTGGAGTGTTGCACGTCTTCTATCGATATTTCACTGCAAAATTTTCTAAGTTGTGAGGGTGTTGTCGAGATTTGTGGGTGACAGATACCCTGCACAGACAGAATCACTGACTGATTTGCTTCTCAAATATTTGAAGGAAACTGGATGTTGTAAATGTCAGTGCTGAGCTGGCTAAGCTCCCAGGCAGTGGAGTGTTATGCAGAGGCCATCCGAGAGTATCTCCAGGGAAAAGTATCGAGAAAATTATGACCGGTTCATATTTTTATCATTCTTGCCCGCAGAGGAATTCTCGGGGAAAGACGGGCCGTGGTTAGAGCGCTCAACTCTGAAACTTAGGGTCGTCAGTTCAAACCCTGCTCGTGCCATGTGGGTTTGTGGTGGACAAACACCGTGTGCGTGAGTTTTCTCGGGGTTCTCCCGTTCCCTGCCACTTTCTTCATTCTACCAATCATCCCATCATTGTCCACCCGGTCTGAGCCAAAGTTGCCTAAAGGTCTTAAAAGGTAATATCCAATATTAATATATTCGGGGAAAGACGTCACTATTCCACATGTGGCATGCTTCGGCCTCTACGTCTAATACAAAACAAAGAAATTTTATTTTTAAAACAAAATACTGAAAGAAAAGGATTCAATCATTGTTTTCTGAACCAGCTCTCGGTTTAGAGCGTTTTCTGTGATCCGGTCTCATGGTTATGGGCTTCATTCCTACTTGATGTCATTCACGCATTGTTCTGTAATCCAGTCTCATTGATATGTTCTTCGGTACGGATTTACTACATCCAGAGGTGTCTCTCCAAATATGAATTTACGGTATTTGCTTAACTGAAACGCTTTATAAACATGATATAGTAATTTGCTTTATTACTATGACTGTATGCTCTTTAAGTAAGTTTTACGCTTGAGAAGTAACTAACAACATATTTTATTATGATGTATATTGCCAGAGTAACTGGCGTCTAAAGATAAATATTTCAGTTCAGAATTTAATATATTTTTCTACAATTTAGTAAATTTAAACACTTGTTAGAAGGAAAGCGGCTCAATGCAAGCGTGGTGCCATCTATATGGAGTTATTTGATTTAAATGAACATTACAATACATACCTTCCAACTAAAAGAACAAATCGTCAATGTTGAAATACGTTTTCTTGCTTTCACAGAAAGGAATATCATGTATTTTTGTGGATTAAAGTCAAGTAGAACGATTTGTGCTCATGATCTTTGTTGCCTAGGTATCAGAAATTTTATTGCAAGTTATAAGCACTTTGATTTAGGAAAGAAAAGCTAGATTTTCACACAAGACGTCATTATAACAAACATCTTGTTTCACGTTTTTTCTTAATGAGAATAGATAGAATCTTGGGGTACCGTACAATATATTTTCTAATGCATTTAATAGTTGACTAAAAATAAGTAGTTTACTTCATTTCGGACCAAGGTTAACTCTACAAGAATTCAGATCACCTGCTTCCGATGGTTTTAAGGACATTAGCTAACGCAATTAGGTGACTGATCTGTGCGGAGTAGAAGGAGAGGCGTGTGCACGGATGGTGCCAGTGGTGTCGTGGCACCCCAATTAATGCACTAATTTTATTTTTCGGAGTTAATTTGCCCTTATAATATTGTGAAAGACGTTTTTATTGGGAGGTAGGACGTACTACGGGTGAAATTAATTCTACGAAAACCAAGAATTTATGTTATGTGGAATAAATCGCGTATAATCGGCCTACTACGCCAGATTTGCAAAGTGATATAAATTTTAATGTTGAGTGAACAGCTTGCGGTATGGCAGTTGCATTGTTCCCGTCCGAGAAATAGTTTGTGCCTCTAAAGTTGTCGAGGAGCAGTCATTTGGCTTAACAACAAACATCTGAAGAGCAAAATCTACAACTGTAATTTTCTTCCAATTACACTTCTGAAAACGTAATCTTCTATCCTGTGTTTGCGAGTAGTATGATTGCACATTTGAGGCAACGAATCTTCTATCCTAATTTGGAGGAGTTGATTGAATTGAATTGAATGAACCTTTATTGCAGAGAATTGTACTTTTGACTACAAATCTTCTGTGACAGAAGAACTAGTCCGACCATGAAGCTCCCAGCAAACTATCAGGAGCCTACTGCTATCCTCTTGGCCCAACTACAGAAGAGTAGGAACCCAAACAATTACATTAAGAAACTTAGCAAAGTCATATAAACATCTTGTGAGACATTTTGAATCGAAAGGGGAAACAAAACCTAAAAGCTTCACACTGGACTTGGTCATTTTATTTAAACAAAACGCTGGCTAGTCCAAAATAAACACTCCAAACTATTGCTCCTAAAACGGACTTGACTATAAATGAAGGTTTCAAACAATTGAGTATAGCCCACTATGGCAGCAAAAACAACTTCGAGAAGAAATCGGGAAGCGTGCACAAACCGAAAAGAAATAATGTATGTGAAACAATCGGCTACAAACAACTACAAAAAACAAAGGAAGGAAGAAAACCCAAACATAAAAGTACGAGTTGATAACCAACTAACTAAAGAAGAATTCCTTGCTTCTCTCACATGCAGGCAAAACAGTGGGACCATTCTAAGGAACAAAATTAAATAATCTGCACTGAACACCAGCCAGTATTGAGAAAAGCATTGTACGAAAAAGTATACGTTGATGATTTATACAATGGAGACTCCAACCAAACCTCTCTCCTAATCAAACCTGAAGCAAAAGATAGTATTGACCAACTACGAAGACCGCTTACTTCTACAAGAAATAGAAAATTAAGAACATTGTAGATAGAATATTTGTGTTCTAACTTAAATAGTACAAAAGACACGAAATAATTGCAAAACAGTACCACTCTGAGTATCGCACTCACCAGGCCTCACACGAATAACAGGGACTGGTTGATAAAGTTGGTTGAAAATAACATTAGATATAGAAACATGAAAATTGCTGTAGAGTAGAGACAGTTATGGGAGTAACCTTACCTGTAATCTATGACAATACCTGAATGCAAACATTGCCCTAGAGACGTATACTAGAATACATCTGAACACCTACACTGGAATACTTGCTCTAGAGACCTATACATTCTCAACAGAAATTAGGAACACTATCAGACAATTCACTCAAGTAATAAAGTACTAAACAAAGCTAGAGATTGGCCTCTTTTAGGACCAAACATATTATATGACAAAACCCACTAGATCCGGGTATTAGAAGGAGAATCCAACACAGCAACTGAACCAAGAAAACAAGAAGAGACCAAAACGTACGGAACCGGTAGAAAAAAGATGATCAGTAAAGAAACAGATTACAAGTCAAGCAGCAGCTGGTCTGGTCAGCCCCTAGATCGGTGACTGCGCAAAGAAATTGTCACTTCAAACGACAATAATTGTGGGAAACCAAATGACCATTACAATGATCCTGAACCCATTAAGTGTATTTAAAACTCACTTGGCGAGAGGTGTACACATAATTTATTCACACACAAGCAGATAAGGATCTAGGACTTAGTAAACAAATACTTGTAAATAAACACGGCACACTTACAGCTACGCAGACAGAAAACCAGTACCTAGAAAGCGGATACGTACGGTGGGTACTGATCCACCACACTCATCATAGAGACAACACTTCAACGCCTGACGATAGTATTATCATATCTCCATATGGATTCCTTTGGAGATAGGACAATGTCAACCAGAGGGGTCGACATATATAGGGAAATATCCTCTGGAAACAGATATTCTGTGAGCAAGTATTAATGAAAGGCACGGGTTCCAAGCCTCGGCGGAGCGATCACAGTGAGAGCTTCGGCTCTCCTCTCCCAACCCGTCTGGTCAGCGTGGGAGCAGTAGCCTCAATCCACAAGGGGATGAATATACCTTATATATATATATATATATATATATATATATATATATATACGAGGGTAAGTCAATATATAAGTCGCACACTGAAATATATTCAAATTGCTGCAATGTGAAATGGTGTTGTGAATATAAGTCGTCGCACTGATCATTTAGACAAATCTCGGTGTATGTGACAGCATCATGGTGTTTCGCATTCAGCACTAGGTTATTGGAATTCTACTTGACGCCTAAATATAGTATATTTATTTTTTACCATGTAATCAAGGATGTTGAATTATGCTGTAAGTTCTAATTTCGAAGTAATTTGTTTTAAACTTTCGTCTGCTTTTCAAATTTTGCTTATGATAAGAGTAACGGTTACTGATCATAGGATTGCCACGTATCTCAGTTTGTCAATCTGTTGTCCGCAAACGGTTCACGATAATTCAATTAGACGGTGCGCGTGTTATTCAACTTTTCTTAAATTTGAGCACTGTAAAGTCTTTTTTTTTTTGATCGACTCTTAATTTCACTATCTGTCCCAATTGACAGTGAACGCCTTTACTAAAGTACTTTTCAAATAACTTTCTTACTGATGACGTTGAATACTGCTGCAGGTCTACCACTTCTCACGTTAAATGTTGTATGTTAGCATCACAAAGTTGGTCTATACATGTACTCGAACATGTTTTAGTTTCGTGTTGGCTACACTGATCAAATATGACAGGGGGAATCAATACGCTTAGACAATAAACTATGATTAGCTCATTGAAGAAGTTTCCAACAAATCAAGGAGTCGTTTACTTACAGCTTTGCACATTCAGTGTTTTTATAATATCCACAGTTGGCACCTTGCTTTGTGTGGAAAGGTTACGCGTGTAAAGTTTTATATAACAAATGTTTTTTATATAACCAATGTTTTTATATAGGGAGTGTCTACGCGCACGTCCGACGTGCACGTCAACATACGCTGTCGCGCAGCCCCCATTTAGCGGTGGACATACGCAAAAGTGCTGTTTACGAAAATTGTGACGTTATTTCATCTTGACGTGTACATTTATAATATACCATATTAATATTGATTTCTCTTTCTCCGTTCTATGTTCTACTACAACCACTGAGAGGTGTGTTGAAAACGAGGCAGCTTCTGGTTAACCTATTGATTCTACAGCAACTGATGGAGGATGCTACCACTGACTGACTATTCTGTTCGCAAACAAATTTTCGTGCCAACCAAGAAGCTAGAAGTTCAGTTACGTTAAGAAATCACTCCTTGCATAGATTTCCATTCAGCACCAAAACTACTTTCGCGGAAATTCGTGGATAGTCGTTAGTGTACCCTTAACTTTCGTCCTGGATATTAATAACTGGATAATATATTACTTCGAAGAAGAAATTTCTGGAAAGGGTAGTGTAAACAAGACACGTACAATATATTATATAGTGTTATCTTTGTGACCCTGTGTTTTATTACAACATTTGCAACATTATACAATAAGAAGTAGTGCGATATTTTACATCGATATATTACATAGTACTATTTACACGAAAAATTAGAAACGGATGTAAAAATGTAACTAATTCTTGCGTTAGAAATCAGGATACCAGGTTCCATGGCAACTACTGAACCAAATTTCGTTCTGTCTGAAAGATTTGAAAGCTTTCAACTTATTAAACATAAGCGAGCGAACAATATACATCTCTCGCGCTGTGAAAAGGAGCCCTGTTCATTGTTACGCACGTTGAAGGCCAGTTGCCTAACTTAACTTTAACTTATTCAGCGAATTAGGCCGGTTTTTCTTGCAGGAGTTCGTCACGCGTTTATCTTGCGATTTCTATGAGTTGCCAATAGAAACTCGTATTACACGTCGAACACGTACTTAAACACGTGTTTTAATTGGCTATTCAGTCAAATCGCAAGCAAAGCATGAAGCGAGCGCCTGTATGAAAAGTCGGTCTTAGTCTACGAGTGAGATAAAACAATTAAAGATAGTAAATTCCCATTTTCTTCTTCTGTTCCGTGCCACCTGCTGTCAGTCCAGTCTAACTAGGATTCAAAACAATACTAGTAAACCGTGCGCAATATTTACTCTTTCTATTTCGCGAGGACCAATAAGATTTAGTATCATATTCTCAGTCTCACACTGCGTGGTTTTCTCGTTTATTGAATAGAGAGCGTAATCACCCCATTCTAGAATTATTTTATTTTTAGTTCAGCTGAGCTGACACCAGATGACAAAATAACAGAGTAGGTTTCGCAATCTGTAAATAATTTATCTATGAGTTGTAGAAAAACTCGCAGTTTAACCCGCCGTTAAAATATTTTGTGCAACTGCCTCTTAAATAAGTAAGCTTTTAATCACGTTTGTGCAATTTAAATGTGCAGTGATTTGAACAAACAAGTTTCTTAGAAGTTAGATTGAGTTGATAAAAGACTCCTGTTTTCTAGAAAAGGATTAAACAAGTTTCTGAGAAAGAGAAGAGTCTTCTCGATGAAAGCGTCTCGTCTTAACCAATTGAACCATGATGCCACTATCACATTTCTTCGATATAGTCCTACATTCAAGAAATGGTATGCAAAAGTCGTCATAAAGTGAAATTCCTAGGAGGGTGTTTTAGCCCATTTGGGCTACTTTCGTCCTGTAAAAATGGATACAAAAAGTGAATAAGTTTGAATTTATAAAACATATATAAGCAAAATGTTCATAAGAAAAAAATCTAATCACAAAATTAACAGCTCTATATTATTCTACATACTCGATTGGATCTCCCATAAGTAATGTAGTTTTCTAGATACAAAGACATACTGGAACATAATGTTCAGTAATCATAATATTATTTTTTCTAATTCTAAAACCCTTCAGCCACTCATCAACCAATTTTTGAACACAGTACTTAAAGAAAGCTCTTCATTTGCACTAGATAATTTCAACCATTGTTCACCGCTCGTCCTCCACGTTACACATTGAGTTTTCGTCAAGATAGTTTAAGAGTTTGCGAAACAGATTGATGCCTGTAGGGAAAGCTCTGGCGAAAAAGGTTTGTGGGGAAATTTCTCCCATCTAAACCCTGTAGTTTCCCACAGATTATCTTTGCCGTCCCTACGCAAAGGTTGTCTCCGTGAGTCAGCTCACTCTTAACGATTGACCAGTGTAAGGGGTTAGTTCAGCAATGTAGTCCATAGTCATTCCAGTTACTAACAGTAGACCTCTACCGTGATTGTCTGGTATGCTGACATCAATTCAGAATGGATGGTAGTGCGGATGCACCACCAAGCACAGAATATCAATCTGTGTAGGTGGACTTCTTATTCTTCAACTGTCCCAACCAGGTCTCTCTAAACAACCACTGGCGTTTGCGTTTAAAGTTGTTAGAAAATTATTCAGTTTTCGTCTCTCGTCACCGATCTTTTCAAAAGTGGCTTCCTTCTGTACCGGGTCAATAGAATACTGCATATTTTCACACGATGCTGATTCTGTTGTGGTATCAATACATGAGGTACCTGTTTTCCCATTTTGGACACATAATCAGGATCTTGAAGACGACGGTAAACCATTAAAGGCATCACATTCTTCAACAATTTTATGCAGATTCTTCTAATCAGCTAACTCCTCGCAGAACGTAGTTGTTTTGGTTCACGTATCACTTTTTTATGGCATACCCGTAAGGCTGGTGCTTCTACAGGGTCCCGTGATCATAAACGACATTGATGGTTCGTGCCGCTACGGTAACTGAATGTTTCTGATGGAAATCATGAGGCATCATATTTCCTGTAAGTTCTTGAGAAACTGCCATGTAAAATACGTGTCGTTACTAAATACCTTATTGCAGATCGACCTCGTTCACTGCACTACAATTGAATTGAATTGAAATTTAAAAATTCTTTATTTAAGCGGGGGAGGTTCAGCCTATGGCTGTTCTGCCACCTAACCCTTGTCCAAAGAATACGTTGAAAAAAAAATATACATATACAAAAAAAAAGTCACAAAATCAATTGAGAAGGTTAAAAAAATGGCGAACATATGTACATTTTAAGCAATGGAATCAGTTGGAAAACAACAACAAAGTGAAAAGCATATAAGTATACACACATATACTAACACGGATACTGTCCATACAATACACAAAACATAAAAAGTTACTAGAAAGTCGAGTTAGACACTATTTGAAGACACAGAAAAAATGGTGCGGGAAATTTGGTTGTTCAAATTATGCTATGAATATCATGTGTGCTTGAGCTTACCAGCTGTTGGCATAGTAAGTACGTGTTTAATGCTTTCTTGAAAGCATGTTTTAACTTCTATTATGGAATTTGGTAAAGCATTCCATGACCTGGCAGTGAATACTGAAAATGATGCACTTGTTTGTTTAAGCCGATGACGTGGAATATCAAAGTTCTTATTTCGGCGTGTCGAATAAGAATGAAAAGCAGATCTATTTATTAGCTTCCTATACAGATATTCGGGACATTCTGTTTTGAAAATTTTAAAAACAACACAGCAATAGTGTAAATACCTTCTTCTTGACATTGTCAGTAAATTGGTGTTATTGAGAACTGGCAGACTATGTTCAAATTTTCTTAAGTCAAAAGAGAAGCGGACACAAGAATTTTGTACCTTTTGTATCAACTTAGCTTGGTTTATTGTAAGAAGTGGACCATAGACAGCGTCACAATACTCGAATAACGGTAGTACCAACATTTGTGTGACAATGAGGTATCCAATACAGCACTAGTCTCGCGGTCTTGATGTACGAGAGGTTTGAAAAGTTATTGGAATGGGAAAAAAGGCATCTAAAAACTGTGTAGCCTATCACCGGAGATGCTTTAATCTGGTGGAGGTAGCCAATGAGCAGGATTAATTTTGCATCCCAAAATCTGATGCCATAATCTTTCCGGTAGACTTCACACAAATGGCCTTCTTTGGAAGTACAGAACCAGGATGTTTCCTTTGCTTTGACTACTGTTTCCTTTCTCGAGTGTAGTAATCTGCCCATGTTTTATCAACAGTTATGAAACGATGAAAAACAATTGATGTTTCTTAAAATGGACTACGATGTCCTTACATTTACATTCACAGCCGTTTTTGGTAAACCTAAAATGTTAAGGTAAAAGACAAAGTAACTTAGAATAATAATTGGAAGTGATATAAACATTCACAAACCTAAACAAACAAAAATAAGAATCCAATGTCCAATCAGCTAATTGCAATTAGTCAAAATCGTAAACGTAAACATAAACCAGAAAACGGAACAATAAAATAATTGATTAAATCAAACTAAAACACTAAAATTAAAAACAAAATAAACTTAAATACAAAATGATAAAGTGTGAAAGAAGAAGAGCGAAGTGAGAGTGAATGATCACTGGAAACCAGTGATCAACTTTCCGCGGAGTGTTCTGTTGATGGAACTGCAGCAACAGGAGGACGCTTGTAAAATAACATATGTTAATCTATTTTTTATTTATGTGATGTGTGGTGATGGTAAACATTAGCATGTCTAAAAACAATAATCAATAATATAATCCAGGATACATAGTGCCATTGTTTCGGAATTCAAAACAATGACACGAACAAATGTGAATATAAGTCTCTTGATATATAGCGTAACTTAAGTGTGGTGTGTGTGGAAGGAATGAAGAAAATGAACAAACAGATTAGGAGCAGATGCAACGGATAAAAATAAGTGAACTTTGCATAATTAAACTCTAATTAATCAAACTTTTATATTCCAGGAACAACTACTGGAGTCAGCACCTTTGTTTGTTATGCCCTGTGTTGTCTGTGCCGTATAAATGTGTGTTTTTTTTTATAAATAAAACAATCTTTACAACAACTTGAAATCTCCCCCTAGCATGTTCCGACATGAGGAACCAAAGACAAGGAGAACATTCTGGATGCCTGGTCAAAGTTATATCCTGCACCACCCTATGTTCAAAATTAAGGAACAAAGGAGATTCTCGGAGTGTCGGAATGCTGGCAATCCGAAAATCTCTAGGGATAGCCTGTCCCAGATTGAAGAGGGCGAACAACTGCTCGTGATGCACGACCTTGAAAGTGCACAACTTAATCCGAACAAAGAATGTTAAGAGACAGGTGCGAATGGTAGGTCCTACAACAAATACCCTTCTTCACTAAATATTTTATCACCGCTTGATGTTCAAAATCTGTTATTTCTGTAAACACAGTTGCACTACACTTTCACTCAAACATTATATATCACTTGCGTTGTTATTAACTGATCCAAACAATAATGCAAAGTTGTTATAATGGAAGATGGTCCATAATAATCATGTACTCGGTTTGGAACTAGTGCTGTCATCTGTGGGTCATTCCGAGAACATTTCAAATCACCCTAGTAGTTTCCAATTTATTAGCTCATGGCGCCATTTCCACGACCATTAGTTTTGGAATTTTTTAAAACTCAGTTCATGAATTTGAATTTTAAGGTCTTTAGGCAACTTTGGCTCAGGCAGGATGGATGATGGATGGAACTAAGAAAGTAGGAGGAAACGGGAGAACCCCGAGAAAACCCACACACACGGTGTTTTTTCACCGCAAAGCCCACATGGCACGATCAGGGTTTGAACTGACAACCTCAAGTGCCAAAGGTGATCGCTCTAACCGTTGATCCACCGCAACCCCAAAACTCAGTTAATAAAAATAGCTCAATAATATTTGGTTCTTCTCAGACAAGAGAAAGAGAACTCCTGGAAGAGATTTTTCAGAGAAATAAAACTTTCGGAAAGGTATGTCTATACTTCCGGGAATATTCTTATTCTTTCCAAGGGGCATGGCCGTTTGAGACTAGGTTTCATCGTATCGTTTGAGAATTTTTTCCGGGAGTAATTGCCTTGTTCTGAGGGATAAGACCGCCCTTGTGACCCTCTCTGAAAGGAACACAGTTTGCAGGTCAAAATAAATCCTTTCTTTGTTCAATAAAAGTAGTTCGACATGAAACAGTTTATTTGCATGGCGTTATTTTAACCTAAGTGCACTAAGATGGCAATTCTGACGAATCCTGTACACGAGTGTAATACTGTAATAACCATTACGAAACAATTTAATTCGAGAGGAAGAAACCTATTTGTAGCAAATTAATCGTTCGTTCGTGGAACGGTAAGGTTGGGTGGAGTCAATGTTTAGTAGTGGTTGGAAGCGGGATAAGTAGGTGGGTTGTGGTTTATAAACGAACTTAGCAATTAAGCTGAAGACGATTCCTGTAACAGGAAAATTTTCTTCTGCGAAATTACTTTCCTACTAAGATCACCGTGTTTGGAATGATCCAATTACACACGGTGATCAAACCGAGCAGTGAGCGAAAGAAGTGCGACCTTACTGCCATCTGTTCGTAAAGTAAAGGAAAAATCTAGCATGTAGTAACAGAAAACCCGTATAAAGTCAGGAATTGATATGCTTGGCATTTCGTAGTAGTTAAATAAAAAAGTATGTTTAAAATATACATAATTTTAAATAATGTAAATATTTACGACTAATATAAGCGACAGAAACAAGAATTATAAATAATTGTAAATGTTGCGAAGAAAAAAATAGTTGTCATCTATGAAGAAAATCAAATATCGGTGTCGCTGATATGGTCAGGTCCTATACCAAATAAATTACATTTTTAAGAAAGGAAAAAAGTAGCATTTATTTAGCGATAAATTATGACAAATGCAGACTTTTCTCATTTCTGAAGCACACTGAACCATTAGGTTTATGCATAATTCGTAGCGTTTTGTTTTTGCAGTGGCATTTTAAAAAAACGATACAGACTGGATATGCAAGAAAGATACAAACTAAACAGTAATACGAGGAATGGATAAAAAGTAGTGGCAACGTTTTGATAATTCATACCTGGTTTAATTGACAGTAGATCACATGTTACATTCCTTTAGTATAAGCACCATCACTTTCTCCCACACCTGTGGAAGGAGTCGTATACCGTCAGCGTGTCTATCTTTGTCGATTCCCTGAAGGGACCTTCTTATGACACGGATGACGACTTTTCTTGTGTCGTAGTAATTTCCGTGACGTGGTTCCTTCATTTTGGCGAAAAGGTCGTAATCGCACGGGACCATGTCAGGCGAATACAGTGGATGTTCTAGTATCTCCCATTGCCACCTACGCATAAGTTCTTTCACAGTGTTAGTCGTGTGACACCGTGCATTGTCGTACAGGATGAATGAAGGGCGTCCGTGCCCGAACGTGTCGTCGCTTTCTTCAGAGTGCAGGACGAAGGTGTTGTCGCAAGAAGTTGCAGCAGTAGGCAGCTTTAACCGCTTGTGAGGTACATTATGGTGTAGGATTATCCGTTAAACGGCATCCCTGCCTGGATGAAACACGATTACCCATCGTGCTCCGTAGGATAGGACAACACTGCATAACCACACGCTTCACGAAGTCACTGAACACATCGTTGTGCATTGCGATCACCTGCCAATTCAATCTTGAACCACGAACGTTGTTCGTTTTTCCTAAACATATTGTTATGATGCTTCTACTCTCCTCTATTTCACAGCACTGCTGCTTTCGACTCAGCCGTTACCACTCTCCACACATCCCCGTCTCACATTTCCTTATCAGTTACGGAACGCTTGTAGCGCTGAGACTTACTCCTTTGACGTGAGAACAGTGTTGCTACTACTTTTTACCCAACCTATATCGTCCTGCATTATCTATGACTGTCTCAGGCCCGGATTTAGGGTTCAAGTCGCCCTGGGAATAGTAAAGATTAGCCCCACCAATATAAGTGAAATACTACGGACTTTTCAACGACACCTCAAACACGTTCATAGTTCTAGTAGTTGCTTTGATGAAAATTGCTCTCCCCTCTCCCCCCTGTGATCTTGATCATCTATACGGCTTTGAACTTATCTTACCGAGACCTTTCCGATGACACCTCAGACACCTTCTTAGCTCTAGTAGTTCATGAGTTGTAAACAGTCAGATGGACGGACAGAGTCGTTGTACAAAACTTGAACAGCACTTGTTGCTAAATCCTAAAAACGGACCACTTAGCGATAACACGCGTAATGAAAACTGAGTTAGAACATACAATTTTGATCCTTATTGGAACTGGAAATGAACGATCGAGATTGATTGTTCCTTCCACTCCCAGGTTTCATAAATTAATTATTTTTAAAATGGCATCGATCAGTCCAGTGTCGCTTTTGAATAGAGGTCACTGGGTCTGACCGAGGTTAGCATTAAATAATACGCAAAATTTCGATCAACCCTGTTTTCAAGCGCAACTTATTTGACATACACTATTCTGTTTAGCGCTGTTTTGACGCGGCCACGCTCTTTTGGCAGCGGCTCTTTTGTAGTACACACAGTATTATAACCAAGGATATTTTGTCGTCCGCTATATTCTGACCGGCGCTGTTTTGTCGTGCTCCGTTCTGTAATGTAAACATTGTGACTACCACTCCAACCAGTGTTAAACTACCATAATGCCTGGTAACAGTTAGTGATAATTGCCCCTCTCAAAATTTGGTGTGCTCTAGACTCGGGTTCAGTGGGCCCATTTATAAATCCATGCCTGGACTGTCTGCCAACGATGGGGTAATTTCTCGATTCTACTTCCCTAGAAATCTGCTGGTTTGTAGTTAAAGAAGTTGTCAACCGAAGTTTGAAGAGCATTTTCGTAAGAAGTTTCCTTAGATGTTGTTGGATAGAGAGAGGATGGAAAAGATGAAAATTTTAGGGCTCAAGATCGGAAGAATAAGGGGGATGTGGAAGACTCTCTCAACAAAGCTCCTGTATTATCAACCGGTTTTGTCATATTAACTGAATGTGGGCGTGCATTATCGTGTTGCAGCATCAATTCAAGAAATCTTCCCTGACGTTTTTCTTGAATTACGGGCGTAAGTGTAGGTGTACTTGGCAATAAATGTCAGTAGTGATTGTTAAATTTCTGAGAAGAAATTCCCAATATACAACGCCATCCAACATTAAGGATGAGGGTATGAAAACAGTTTTCATGGGGGGTCAGCCTCGTGTTGAACACGAATGATGTACGCAGTAGTATTAGTTTTGTAGGACCAACAAAAGTAGCAGTCAGAATTATGCTACGATTTTTCGACTATTCATTTAACAAAAGAAAAAAGAAAAACAAAAAATGTCAAGTATCACTCCATATTGAACTTCGAATATTCGAGTAACCTTGGGAGCACTAGTTTTAACTGATGTTAGAGGAATTTCTATGTATATTTTTCTAAACCGTTCTTAGAGGGATCAACTACTTCATTAAATTCCTGCAATGAAGTTTTAATGTAAGAAATAATTTACATTACCAATAATTTCATGCTAACTTATACGTACCAACGATGTGCATCGTTCAGGGTTTACATAGCGGAAGGAGAACATAATATTTACTTTGATGCATGTGTCTTCCCGCACGGAACGCAATTATCAGGCAAAGGTGTTCTAGTTCTACTGTCTACAATAATAATGACAAGTTCTTTTCGTTATACCTGTGTGATATGACTGGACGTAAACTTGTAAACTCATTTGAAATAGTTGCCATTTCATTAGGCACGAAACAAAAGTATTGAAAATTGTCAACAGTCTGTGTATATGATGGTATGGCGTTCTTATGTTTCGATAGCAGCAAGAGCGAGTCAACACTGCTTCCGCCTATCGGAAATATGCAAAACTAACTGACTAAAAACTTCCTTTAATGTTTTCTGTCATGTTATTATAATCTTTAATATTGGAAGAATTTTTACTCTTATATTTTGCAGTGAACCTCGTGTATCAAGCTTAGTTGGGTTTTTCACCTTTATTCCCTTGAAACAAGAGCAAGCTGATAAAACGTCAGAGAAAAGAGAGACAAAGAAACTGCGCAGCTATTTTGCGGTTAGATGTTTCCATTAAGTTGTCTGCAGCGACTAATGCAACGTACCCACTGGGGGCTCTGCACTCTCTAACTCTTTTGTACTTCACATTTCTTCCTCCTCGCCCCCCCCCCCCCCCTCTCTCTCTCTGTACCATTTACACAACCAGAGTCTCAACAAACAAAACCACGCTGCCACAGGAGAGTGGAAATGCATCCAATCTAATATTCTATACGTGTGACTGTGAAAGTAAGTTGACCTTCCACTAATAATGAGTGAGAAGGTACTTTATGTGTGGCTGCGTTTGTTATTGGATGGCGCATAACTCTACATTTCTCTGCTAAAGAAGTAAAACAAAGCTCGTTGCTAATGTGACGCAATTCAATTCGCAGCTAAAATCTTTAACTTAATTATAAACCATTGTGCTGCACGTGAAACCATACGTTGCAAGCAATACATTATATCCTACATGAAAGCGCCCCTTTCAGTTTTACTATGGTAACAAGTCGAAATGTTTGTTAGTCAATAGTTTCCCCAAAAGTTTATTTAGTAAACATGCAAACCCAGCCCCATATAACGGCGAAACGTCGGGGATTTCGGATTGGCAACTGGAAGGTACTCGGATTCGCTCACTGGTACTGGCCCTGAGGTTTTTCCATGGCTTTTCTTAGTTTCAGTGGGCGTATGCTGGGATTGTACCTGAACAAACGTATTGGATTTTAACTTCTCCATGACTTTCTTGACCATTGATCGGAGAGAGATAAATCGCTTAGACGTGACGGGTTGTCGCTATAGCTGGCTAGCACAAAAATACATACATATAAACAATCGTTCTACAAGTAAATTTTCTTGTTAATCGCCATTCTATTTTTCTTCTATAAATGTGCATAACTCAGCTTTAAATCATGGTTTAAATTGTTATTATACTACATGCGACTTTTATATCGTAGTTATTTTATTGTGCAACTAATATGAAATAAATCGAATGCGAAACAAATCCGATAATCGAAATAAGAATGACCATTAACGAATAAATATTCAGCACATTTTCGATATCTTCCTTACTTACAGTTAGGTCCTTGGAAATAAATGATCCTGTTTCCTCCCAGCAACAGTTTCCTGTGATTATTACGTAGAGGAAAACTAAGGTAATGAACACTTGCATGTCATAACTTACCTAAAATTAAACAAAATGAAAACAAATTAATATTACGAAAAGTAGGACACTAAACAGCTAATATTTAACAGTAAGGGTCAGTTCTACAATCGACCGCTAAACTTCTAGTCATCGCTAAGTTGAGGTCGTCTGATTTTGGCCAATGATGGTATACAAAATGAGAGTTGGCCTCAACTTAGCGCTGACTAGAAGTTTAGCGGTCGATTGTAGAACTGGCCCTTAATCTAATACACAGTAAATAAGGGAACTCTCCGAATTGTGCATGCGTCATCATGTTCATGTAAAATTTTCTACCGGTTAGAGACAGACGGGCAAACACATGAGAAGCGGAATATGTACAGCACTTCATGAGCGAACTACAACATTTACACGCATACTCTAACATCGTAAGTATCACTAACGCAATTAACGTAAAATGTTGCACTCATCAACCTGATATGTTACGTCATAAGTGCTGCAGTGTGTCAACTCAACATGTTTTTTTTGAACTGGCAGTACGTCACGTTTTTATATACTTAGAATCAATGCCAATAGTGAGTCTACACTAGGCTAAATTTCTGTGCGTCACATGCTCGTGAGGACTGTCTCAGAACGGCGAAATCATCAGTCGTTTCTTTGCTGCTCCGAACTCTGAAAACAGAAAACAAGACAGAGAGAATATATACGCGTCAATATTTATTGCATAAATTTCTAAGGTTGTTGGTACAATGCACTGTAGTACATTTAAACTCACAAAAAACATCTACAAAATCTGAAATTATTTCGCCGATCTATAAATAGTGATACCAGTAGAAATGGTATTGGAAATTGATTTAGACAGCACGTACTTTAATGCAATTGGGCCAATTAACAGATTAATTTTTGTAGGAAGTAATGATGCATATGTATACTCTCTTTGCCTTGTTTTATGTTTTCAAAGTTCGGAGTAGCAAGGAAACTATCGATGATTTCGCTGGATTCAGACAGTCCTCAGCAACATACGCACGCACAGAAATTTGACCTAGTGTAAACTTACCATACCAGTAAAACATACTCTACTTCTTAGCAAAGGCGCATATTGAGCTGCATGAAGCAGTATGGGCAGGACAAGAAAGGATAGGACAGCACGAAAATAAACTGTATGGCACAGTTTTTCACGTATATTGCATAGCAGTTTTGTGATTTATTTATTTTTCTCGAAAAATACGCATTAAAAATATGCGCGTATGACCGCATGAGCAAGCGTCTCACACGTTTTGTGTGTCAGACCTACAAGCGTGGGACGGGCCACGTATAATGCAGTACTGCTCTGCGCTGCCCTGCGTCTCAATTCGTTGTGTTCCCCCTCCAAAACAAGGAGTCACAAACTATTCTGCCCTGCCTGCGTCACCTGCGCGTCAATGTGCGCCCGGCATTACAATCAACACTTTAGCAAACTACGGTAGATATTAATTTTGGAGCTATTTAGTATTACTTTAAAATAATATTACGTTGACTTGATAAGACTGCATGACTTCTGACATTGTCGTTGCCATGCTATAATGTACTGTCATATCATGACCGGATAGTGCTACGTTGGTTGATTTAATGAATTTGAAAATATTTGGGTATATGTGTAAAAGTTGTCTTATGGTGAGTCTACACTAGGCAAAGTTTTGTACAGAAACATGTTGACATCGACTATCTGAAGGCCACGACAACCCTAAATTATTCCCTTACTACTCGGAAGTTTTAGGACTAAAAACAAAGCACATGTTATATATACACATTATTACTTGATGCGCAAATTACTATTTATGTTGGCACAATTGACTATAATAGGATTAAATACTATAAATATCTGAAAAGAGCAGAAATTATTGGTCTATGTCTCAATCTTCCAGGTTGCTGTAATCTTAGTTCAAAGAGTTTCCCAATACCATTAGCTTTGTGGAAGAAACCTCAAAATTCGGTGTTAATAAACTTGAAAATGTTGATAAAACATGCATTTATTTTTATTTCAAAGCACACTAAAACCAAAGCTTGAAGTAATACTATAATGTGAATTATGGTTTTCTAAAAAATAAATTGAAGTATTTACAAAATAACCTCCTGAGGGTGAAAGTTTTGTCAGTATATAAAAGAAAATATATTAAAAAGTACTTTTCAATCATTTTTCAGATAAGAAACTGTTTCGAAAGTAACGAAAATATTTCTAAATGTTCCGATATTTCATACTCAGTGAGTACATATTTAAAACGCTGACTGAATGTAAACATACAATGAAAACAGTTATAGTTCCATGTGTCTGGCAACCCTGTGACCACTGATAGCTGTAACATTGCAAATTGATTGAGAAAGAATATATAAATCATTTCGACTCTTTTAGATATTACTTTCTTTGTGTGTGTTTAAACCTATTGTAGTCCATTGTGCCAAACAAATACACTAATTTCTGCAGTAAGTAGTGATGCGTATATATTCTCTCGTTTATCTCGTTTTCTGTTTTCAAAGTTCGGAATAAGAAAGAAGGACCTTAGTTTTTGCCGTTCTCAAACAGTCCTCACCAACATGTACACGCACAGAAATTTGTCCTAATGTAGACTCACCATTAGTCTGCACCATCGAGCTCTACGTAACGATACTGGATTGACTGCATAGTGTCGAAAGCCAGAGCGAATATTTAAACTCAGTCTGTTCACTTCCAGTCTAATCCAGTGTGGACCAAATTTTCAGTTCTAACTCAGGTGTGTACGCTTCTTATCGCTGTGCAGCCCGCTTTTTGATTTAAGTCTTAATTCTTGGGTTATTCATGTAATACTATACAGTTCTCCGCATATAATAGAAAATACTGCAAATAATATTTACATTTTTTTTTTGCAAGAATTAAGACATAAATAAAAAACGGGCCGCACAGCGATATCAAGCGTCAACTAATGAGTTAGATCCGAAAATTTGTACCATATTGGTTTAGACCGGAAGTGAACAAACGAGATTAAGAATAGTCCTTTGCTTATCTGCTTATATTTTGTTAGGTTAAATTTGTAACTGAACTTTTATAACTTAGATTTCTTGAAATTATCACCCTAACCATGAGCAAATAACAAAGAAAATCATGTGTCGTGTCTAGAAGTCATAAAAGAAACATTCATTTTCATTTAGGGGGACCCGCATACCACCCCTGCCTCTTTGTATCCTTTACACAAGCCAAGTTGTGTGCTTTCATCACGCTCATTTTTTAGCTCCTTGCCTTGGGGCAGGCATGTTCCTAGAGATTCTAGGATTGCCGGAATTACGGCACTCCAAGAAGCCCCTGTGTTCCATCGGTCAGAGACCTCTGGGGTTGCGGGATGGACTCTTGGCCAGGCATCCAGAATGTTCTCCTGGCCTTTGTTCCAGACCTTTTGGAACTTCCTTGGGGGAATTCCCTATGTACTAAATACTAATTTTATTAAAATAAAGAACATACATACATTTAAACATATAACACACATTAGACAAGACGATACAGGACAACACATGACAACACACGACTTGAAGACTGGCATCTTCTTCTTTTCTGCGTCCTGCAACGAGATAAGATATTAGTTATTGATGCTGTCTGTTGGTCGTACATCTTCCTTCTTAGTAGTCTTTTCCCTCGTTGCAGGAGTCATCTTCTTCTTTCTTCTTTCATTCTTCTCATCCATACTTTGATTGGGGAGGGTCCGAGGATTGGAGAGAATTCTGAGGGTCACTGCAGCCGTAGAATAGTTGTTGAATCTACAAAGTTTGTGTAATGATCCAATTCTTCTTCCTCTTCCGCCCCGATCGTATGCTTTTAACATTTTCACTTTCACACACACATTCTCTCGCGGTTATGTATTCATTTATATGATTTTGTTCACGGATTCCGCGATCTCAACCCTTATTTGCTGTTGCTATTGATATTAAACTTAGTACACATTTACACTTATCCCGCCACCATACACACATATTACTTCCACACATGAGTGTCTCTCACCAGGCCTTCCTCGTGAGGCACTCCTGCTGCTGGAGTTCCAGCAACGTCATATATCCTTTTATAGTCCAGTTCATGGATAATAATTTCTAGTCCATTTTTTTATCACTCATATAGCACCTCGTATACCCGCTCACGGAAGTCGCGGTAGTCGCGTCCACGTTCGCGGTTCGAAGCACTTTTTCAGTAATTTCTCACTCCCCACTTCATGCCGCGGGACGCCGTCTACCCTCCAAAAATTTTCTTTTGTGATATTCCGAGACTTTATTCACTGCTTCCCGGAGGATCACCGCCAGTTCTGGATTTCTCAGAACCTCAGCGATTGGTGTATCCCCCAGGAGGGTTCTCTGTTCTGTTATCAAGTTATCTGTCTCTCGACATCTGAGCACTACGTGGTCCGGCGTCACAACAACCCCGCAGGCATGACACAGGTTATCTTCTACCAAATTGAGTTCTCTTAGCTTTTGTCTATAGGGGCCGTGACCAGTTAAGAAGTGCATAAGTCCACTGTCTATCTCGATACTCATTTCCAGCCTCTCAGCCACGTCCGGTAATAATGTGTACAATCTTCTGGCCTTGATTGATTCATTCCAGAAGTTCTGCCACGCACCGGTTAGGATTGTTGCTATCTCTTGTTTGTTGTTGGCTTCGTTGTGGAGGATTTCAGTGACTTTTTCTCCGTTTCCTTTCTTCAACCAGTACGTAGCCCCAAACTTCTTCACCTGGAGGTGTAGTGGCATAATCGCTGTTGCCACCTGCAGAGCCTCCACCGGCGTGGTACGGTGTGCTCCAGTAAGTCGGAGCATTATTTGTCTTTGAGCTCTATTAATTTCCTGTGCTTGTCGGACATCGTCCATGCGGTGGCTCCATACACTTGCTGCGTAACCAACAACAGATCTAAGTACGACGTCGTGGTAAATTTTTAACACTTTTAGGGGTATCCTATATTCTTGAGTTGCCAGATTGATAAATTTATGTGTGAGTTTGGTCTCCTTGTTTTTCACTTGTTGTACGTGCGCTCTGAAATTTAGTTTCTCATCTAGGATGACACCCAAGTATCTTAGTTCTTTTTCTCTTTTAATGGTACTATTATTAATTTTGATTATTGCACCTCTGTTATAATTTAATTTTCCTATAAAGATTACGTACTTAGTTTTCTCTGCCGAAATAGTTAGTTTATTGTTTTTGCACCACGACGTTATCTCTCTTATTATTTCGTTGGCTTTATCTTCAATTTCTCTTCTGCTGTTGGCTTTCAGAACCACCGCTAGGTCATCCGCGTAAGCCACCACACGCTCCATATCGTTTCTTTCATAAAAGAAACAATAAACAAAGTATCAGGAGACAGGAACAACATGAGTCTGGCCAAATTATTCTCTGCATTACTATTTTTATAAAATTTTGAGAGGGCGCCAAAAAACTGGGGTCATCTAATTTCAGGAACATTTACGAAACATACCAAATTGATTGAGAGAGCACATATCAATAATTTCGTTTTGTGTAGCTGATTTTTTTATTTTTTTGCGCGTGTTTAAACCTATTGTAGTGCATTGTGCCAACAAATATACTAATTTGTGCAGTACCATAAGTAATGAAGCGTATATTCCCTTTGGCTTGTTTTTATTTTCGAAGTTCGGAGTACGCAATGTTACAAACCGTACGAACTGGATCGTACATTTACGAGAATTTACACTACCATACAATGTACAGTACGATCCTAATCGCGGATCGTAGTGCCTACGCGAAATGTACGATTTTGGAAGAAATTAAAAACATACATTGATAAGCGCAAGAAATCCACAGAATCATATGCACAGGTTTGAGAAAGTGCATATATCATTTGCTTCTCAAAGTTGAAAAAGAGCATTCTTCGTGTACCACAACGAGGAGAAAGTATGATATTATCTTTTTATTTACAAGTCGACTAAATAGCATTTGTTTAATTTTTCACCATGTTTATACGTCTATCAAAGTATTTTATTAACCTTTTAACGACGGCTGTATCTTTTGTTGCTTTCAGAATTCATAACGACTGTGTCAAAATACTTGTTCGTATTGAGCAATGAGCGTTTTAAAGGCATTCTTGAAAGAGGGAGTGGGAAAGACTCACGTCTAAGGCGAGGGCACGTGGAAACAATGTACCTGTACAAGTCGCGTGTGCAATAAAAAGAAACACCGAACCTGACTTACCTAACCTCCAAATGCCCTTGGTCACTACTTTTATTAAATTTCCTAATGGGTATATACATAAAAAAAAGTTAATTTTCTTGAAAAAGGTAATGTAAAAGTAACGACGCCAGGCAGGGTTTGATCTCGGTACCTCTGGATCAGCTTCCCGATACGTTGACTACCAGGTCATGCTGTGAGTTGCGAAGTAAACGTTTTTCTGTGGTACTAATAGTTCAAGGAGTTCTGCGCCTGCTCGAGAATGGGCCGGGCCTTGGAAACATGCGCTTCCCTTAGACGCTACTGTGGGAAAGAATGTCCGTACGATCCGGTTGGCAGAAAGTACGATCCAGATGATCCTCTTATATTGACTACTTGACAACATTGGGTATAGTAGGGTTGCCATATTACCCACTTTTAGCTTGCACCACACAGTTTTCAGGTCCTATATTCATCCCCCATTTAACAATTTCTTAATCAAGAAAACCCACCCGCTTTTTTGGATTGCAGAAAAAGCCCTTTTTCTCCTCCGACTCCGCTACCACTATAGTTGTTTAAATTCCTCCCGCTTTTCTAATTTTAAAATATGGCAACCCTAGAGTATAGGAAAGAAATGACCGAAGATTTCGTCGTTTTAAGGCTGTCTTCACCAACACGCACAGAATCTGTACACACAGAAGTTGTTCTAGTCAGTGTAACTCACTATAACGCACTTTTTCATTATTCAACCTAAGGCGTACAATAGGAAGTACACTTCCCTGAAAAACGTATAAAGCGTTGAGAAAATGTCTGCTACAGTAATACGTCGTCTTTAGTATTCCTGTACTAAATATCACCAAAATCCATGTTGAACGGAAAGTATACTTTTTGCTGTATTAAAAATTACTTGCAACTAATTTCTTTTCAAATCAATATACATCCTCGGGAAACACTTTACTTAAACAGTGAAATTGGGAACATGTGAAATTGAACGTTATGTCATTAAGTATGACAACCTGGTCGAGAGTATTAAACCGTTGTGATCAAACCACACCTAGCTTCCTTGCAGGCAGTCCATAGACTCTGTTTGAAGTGAAAATGATAAAAAGAAATGTAAAAGAATAAAGGAGAATGGAAATATCCTCGTGCAAACTGCTGGTCGCTTATCCCTTTCCCTTTAGTTTCCCTGGTGGATGCTTATCTCTTAAGAAACGGAACACCGAGAGTTCTCCGATGACGTTTTACGATAAACTATCCCTCCTTTTGCACTTCACTCCCGTCTTTTGTCAGGGTTGCCAGATTCTGCTCGTCAAGGTACGAGACGTTTCTCGGTATTTTGAAACTAGCGTAAAAGTAAATAAAAAAAAATAACAAAAAACTTTTTAAAGATATTCTTTTCTTAATCTATTCGTACTAAAAGGTTACAAATAATTTTGTTTATGCATGCTTAAAATGAAAAGCATGGAGCGCGCACTCATATACAGTCACTTTATAAATCATCAAATGACGCGCTCCATTCTTTTCTTTTTAGTCATGCACAAACAATATTATTTTTTTACTTTTTAGTACGAATTGATTAAGAAAAGAATGTCTTTAAAAAGTTTTTTGTCTTTTTTTTTCGAGTTATTTCGATGTCGGATACATTTTCTCAAGCTAAATGTTTTGTAACCCAAATCCTAAAGTGCTATGCAACCAGGAAAACCCAGCTTAGTTGCAGGCTAGTATTTATTTTAAGATAAAGAAGTTGAGAATAAATAAAAAAATATATTAAAATTTGCTTTTAAAATATAGAAATATATAGGAATATATGAAAGTAACAATGGAATAATATATTGTCACCGGACTCACATCGCTCTGCCAAATTTCATCATTCTATGACGTCGGGAAATGAGTTTAATTAAAGTTCAAAAATTTGATGACACCAGGAAACCATGTGAACTAAAAAATGAATGTAATAAAAAGTAACCTGACTGTTCACGCGAATTGCGTGGAATGCCGAAAATGAAAAAAATCTAATATGAGTGTTGTCATTCAATTTTTTCAAAATTTTAATGTTAATGATTTTCTGTGCCAAACCATTATAATTTTTAAATTGTTACATCATTGAACTCTACCGTACTATATTGGACTGGAGAATTTCATCGCGTTACACATAAGGCCTAAAACCACAATTCTTTTTCTCAAAAGAATATTACTTTCTCTTGTTACTACTTATGAATAAATTATCCGTTTCGCTTAATTTTTTAGTTTCAACATTTTATATATTTTTTTTACGGATATTCCATACCGAGTAAACTTTAGCGAGTGAAAGTGGATTAACTCTCAGGTTAAATTCTTTTTCATTTTCAGCGATGGGAAACCCAAATATAATGTTTATCATTATAAAATCCTTTGTAATTATATACGATGAGACATACGATTAACAATGTAATTATATACGATTAACAACGAATTGTACTATTAGGTTCACTCACTTCCTGTTGTGACGTTATTTCCAGTGTAGTTTACTCGCTTAAGACGGCCGTATAGAAAAAAAATGGTCACACAGCGACAACACGCGTAAATCTAGGGTAAGAACTGAAAGTTTAGCCATTGTGGATGAGATCGAAAACGGAAAAGCAAGGTTAAGTATTTCCTCTTTAGATGTTAATGAAGTGCTGCGGTATCGTTAAGTCTCATCATGCTAATTCATGCCAGATTAAGTTAGCAGTAGGTTCCACTGAAATACCTAGCAATGCCTTTTTCATAATTCAAATAGTTTCTTGTCAATTTCTGAATCTCCTCCCCCACATAGCAATTTTAGCCTGACTCAAAGGTAAATCAAACTTCCTTTGACAAGTTCGACAATTTTATGCAAATTTAGTAAATCAAGCAAAAAAGGTTTAAACAAATTTAATAGGGTAATCTAGTTTACAATGATCAAAGTTGAAAAAGCTTTGACAGGACATAGAAGAAAATGACGTATTTCTTTCAAAAAAAAAAAAAAAAAAAAAAAAACTGGATGAGAGCTATTTGAGTGTTGATGATCTGGTACATATATGAGTAGTGAAGGTAAACTTTTCATAGTTTTTCAGGGACGGTTCACTATCAAGTTTCAGTATAGCATTAATCTTAAGATTTTTTTTTTTGTTATTTATACTGTTCTCCGAAACTGTAATTACTCTCACGTACGGCATAGATAACAAATTATACTTGAAGATTTTGAAATGTTAAGAGGGTTCCTCGCTTCAATCCCCCATTTTTTTAACATTTGTAAAGATATTCTGAGAGTACTATTAAAAATGTAAGTTCATAGCACACTAGAGCATACAAATTACTATGAAATACAATGGACAGCGATTTCGAGATCTTGTCCATTGATGAATGACACATTTTTAAAGATTATGACGTCATTATTTAATTGAAGTCTCAGTACTCATCATCATTCGACAAGATGTAGAGATCGTTGTCCATTGCACTATGAACTTAAATTTTCGATAGTACTCTTAGTTTCTTTTAAATATTTTGAAAAAAATGTTAAAAATGTTGGAGCGAGCAGCACTCTTAATAAGACAATGTTTAATAAGCTTCATAATGTTTCCATAGTCTCCTGTTCCAGTGTTTCTTTCAAAGAGTAGAAGGTGGTATTTGTCAACCAGACCATGTAAAATACCTCGTCGAAAAATTATAATGAAATAGTAATGAAACCTAATGTGCCCGTAATAGTAGCTAACTTCAATGTGCAATATCTTTCAACAAACTTTATATAGTATAAAGAAAACACTGCTTCCTGATAAGACTGATTGTGCTTTAGTAATTACGAAAAGAAACTAAAGCGTTACAATTTCGGAAGTATACAACTCTATCTTCAGGCTATACTATACAACTAAACATAGATAAAGGTGGAAACATGCAAGCAAGGGGATCGCCTTCTACTTTCAACCAATCAAGGGATCAGTAGCAATTAAGAGTTCACTTTCGTACCCATACCGCCACCCTCTCCTCGGACGAGTGCACCTGTTAAAGTAGTTGAGCCAGAAGATCAAACCAACTTTTATGTGGAAATTGCTGGAAATCCCTGCGGAATGTAGTTTATCACCAATGACCTCTATCTAAAGTGATACTGGACTGACTGATGCTATTGAAAATTTCATGAATATATGAAGCCAAGGAGCGGAGAGGAAACTTAATCTCGTTTGTCCACTTCTAGTGTAAACCAATATAGACCAAATCTTCAGTCCTAACTCAGTTTTTACATTTGATATCGCTGTGCGTCCATTTTTTCCGATTTATATCCTAATTCTTGCAAAAACGTAAATATTATTTGCAGTATTTTCTATTATATGGAGAGTACGGTATACTATTATACAACTAACTCAGGAATTAAGAGTTAAATAAAAACAACGGACCACACAGCGATAAGAAGCGAATAAAACTGTGTTAGAACTGAAAATCTGGCAAACATTGGATTAGACTGGAAGTGGACAAACGAGTTTAAATATTTGCTCTGGCGTCTATTTTTAGACACTAAGCAGTCACTCCAGAATCGTTACGTAGACATCAATATTTATCAGGATCCGTCATTGGATCGGATAAAATAAAAGACTTGTGACTAGCGACAGGAACGCCACCTTGTTAAAATACGAGTTAATCGTGTATGCAATAAAAAAAAATACCGAACCTGACTTACCCAAATGCGTTTGTTCACTAATTTTATTAAATTTCCTAATGCGTTTATATCAATAAAAAAGGGAAAAATTATTTTCATTAAGAAAATAAAAACTACACCACGGTTCGATCTCGGGTTCTTTGGAATAGCTTGCCGACATGCTACCAATACGCTAAATTGGCAACTGAAAGCAGATGCTTAGAAGTAATATTTACTTTTAAGGAGTAATGCGCATGCGCGAGAATGGCTCTGCCTCGGGAGCTCATCCTGTCTCTAGTCACAAGTAATAAAACAACTTAGAAAACGAAATATAACAGAACGTGAAACAATAACTACGGCTGTATAAAATTAAACAATAATAATATATGAAGTTCATAACCGTTAAACAAAATAGAATATAAAATTTAAACAAAATAACGTTATCAAAGAAACCGCTCAGCTGGGGTTTGTTTCACGAAAGTACTTTGAAACTTTTCACTCTTCATTCTGTATTTCCAAAAACTGTCTCAGAAGAGCTAAGCTCCCTCTATAAACTTCTATTGTCACTTTTTAAAATCACTTTGGGCAAGGAGTATGATTATAAAAGAAAATTTTCAATTGTTAGTGGAGTCTTCACCCACAAGGTAGTCAAAAAAGACAGTAAAAAAAGATTGTGGCAGGAGGTTAGCGCTCTTGATCCAGTCCTCCGGAATGCAAACTGAAGGATGAAAAATTGCAAAGTACTTTCGTGAAATAGGCCATTGTTGTCCTCACCTTTTTCCTCCTCCTTTCCTCCTTTTCAACCGGGAAGAAACCTATTTTAAACATCAAGTTATATATATATTAGGTTTTACAATTGTAGCTTCGGAAATTTCTTTAGAACTTTCGTAGAATATATGAAATATCCAAATGTTCAGTATTCAACCAGCACTAATGTGGGTACAATACATATTATTCTCATTTGTATAATAGGATATTACAATGACCTCTATGTAAAAAAAAAAACTATACTAGACTGACTGCTGCCATTGAAAATTTCATGAATATATGAAGCCAGGGAGCGGAGAGGATATTATGTCTTTAATTCTTGCAAAAACGTAAATATTAATTGCAGTATTTTCTATTATATGCAACGTACGGTATACTATAATACAATAAACTCAGGAATTAAGACTTAAATCAAATAACGGGCCGTACAGCGATGTCAAGCGTAAAAAATTTAGTTAGAACTGAAAATTTGGTCTACATTGGATTAGTCTAGAAGTGGACAAACGAATTTAAATATTTGCTCTGACGTCTATCTTTCGACAATAAGCAATCACTCCAGTATCGTTACGTAGAGCTTGATGGTATATTATGAACAAATATCTTACATTTTTTAACTCGGATAAAAGCACCAACCATCGAGTTCTACTTTAACGGTACTGGAGTGACTGCTTAGTGTCGATAGATAAACGCCAGAGTAAATATTTAAACTCGTTTATCCACTTCCAGTCAAATCCAATGTGGACCAAAGTTTCAGCTATAACTCAGTTTTATATACTTCTTATCGCTGTGTGTCCTTTTTTTTTATCTAAGTCTTAATTCCTGTTATTCATATAATAGTATACTGTAGTTTGCATATAATAAAAATAATTAACATCATTTTTACGTATGTTTGCAAGAATTAAGACATAAATTAGAAAACGTGCCACACAGCTATATCAAGAGTAAAAAACGGAGTTAGAACCGAAAATTTGGTCCATATTGGTTTAGACTGGAAGTAGACAAACGAGATTAAGTCCTTTCCATATTCATGAAATTGTCAATGGGAGCAGGCAGTCCAGTATCGCTTTTAGATAGAAGTCATTGGCAACAACCTACCCCATGATCGGACTATATATTGGTGGCTCAGCAAGTTATATACATCAATATTTTATTTTGGAGATTATAAGGACATATGAAAAGGACAAGGAACATAAAATAATATTGATGCATGCAGAAACAAAAAATTAATTTTCATTTTCAAAATAAATATTAAACAACTGATGCCTACACTAGATTTAACATACACGTGTCCTAAAACAAGCGGATAATTAACAGATTAGAGCATGAAATTAAAGCTAAATAAATCAGTAAAATAAAATGTAGTATATTAACAACATTTCTACAACATATCGACATCTTTCACTTTCAAAATGTAAAATTTTTCGTAATTTTCTACGAAAGCCAAGTACGGAACTTTTCCGTAAAATACGAGACGTCTGGCAACCTGACTTACCAGCCCTCAGTTCACATGATTCAAGAGATAAACTGCCGCCCAAGTTAGAGAAAAAAAAATGTAGATGGTTGTCTTCTATTTGGGTCGGCGACTGCAGTTCGAAACGATGAAGAAACGAACTGGGGACAAGGGTTTGGGAGGGAGAGAAACAGTCAGGGAGGAAGAAAAAGAAAACAAGGAGCTATGTGATGTCACGTGTTCAGGAAGCACGGAGGAGAAACCAATCATTTTGGCAAGTTGCCAGTAATAGCGAAAGATCAGGCAAGCTACACAGCCGGCACGTGAGTATTGCGGGTGGTATCCTGCAGAAAGCGTCAGGATACAAAGATATGTGTTACAGGCTAGAATACTTAAAATTCAGAGATTTAAATAACCACATTTTGATCTGATGCGTACAGAGGGCACCGGAGAAATATTAGTCTGTGTATCCACAAATATCAAACCAATGTTCGTCAAACCGATTTCAATCTTGAAAACTCAAAAGTTTCAAAACATTAGCAAATATTCATGATACAAGTTCAAAAGTCTTATCAATGTACATGGAAGGTAACAATTTGTTAAATACTTTGTCGAATGATAATTATATGATACATCTTTCGGGATGTTTAGATTAGAAAGATTATGGTCACAAACTGATAAGGAATTCCTCACACCATAGAGTGGAATAGAATAGAGGTAAGATGAGGCTTTTTTCGGGTGAGGGGAGGGAAGCTAAGAGACGAAAGTAACGAGGTATTTCCAGCACATTGACTGGTCCCATATTTAGAGGTCCTCTATAAATAGTATTGCCTTCTCATTTTTTGTTATGGGAAGAGAAAATTATTACTGACAAGTGTGCATATCAGATGAAACCTCCAAAATAGCTATCGTTGTTCGAAAAGACAACGCTTTCACAGAGAATTGACAATTGTAAAATACTTGAAAATGTGCCAGATATATTGTGTTGTGTGTTTCAGAAAGGTCACCGGCTGACCCACAGAAGTACTCGGTATAAAACATTGTTTCCGGCTAACAAAGATTGCAACAAGCTCTCTAGTTGTTCGCTAACCAATCAGGTTCGTCGCCTTAGTCGGTGTTCATTTGTTTTTGTTTTTTGGCTTCATTCTTTCTCTGCGCATGAGATACCTACAATCAAATCCTCTGTTAGAAAGAACATCCTTGGCTGCATGTGACGTCATGAAAACTGTATTCTATTCATCGTATTTCTATGTCTTACACCAGGACAAGAAATAAAAGTTCTTTTCAATAATTTTCGAAAGAAATGACGTCAAACCTCGGCAAATAGTGACGCAAGTCTTCGCAAATCAAAGCTGTAACGAATAGAAGAATTTGAGCAAAATTAATAATTGAAGAATATCACTTAGGGATGTTGTATTTCATCTGTTTTATAGGTTCGTATCAACCCACGTGACTAAAATCCACTTTCACACCAAGAAAGAAGGATGTGGGAAGAGGAAATAAATATAGGAAGTCGGCCAGTGCCTATTTTGATGGTACTTTGCTGGCGTTAACGTTGTGAAATAAAACTCCTCGAGAAACCTCACTGACAATGGACGGGTCTGAGCACGAACGCAAGATCTTGCGAAACCAAAGCCAATGCTCAACCTACCGAGTCACCGTAACTCAGTAGTAGAGCGTTGGCCTAGGATTCAGGAGGTCGTGGGTTTGATCCCAGCGGCCGACCATCATGATTGAGTTTTTTTTCAGGAATTTTCGTCAATCGCACCAGGCAAATGGCATCTTCAACATAGGCCTTGGCCGACACCACCTCAAATCCTTTCCCCTCAGCTATCCCGACCTGTTCCTTAGATGCCTAAAGGCTATAAATAAAATTCAAATTTCAACACTCAACCAACTGAACAACGACAGCTATGTTCGTTCATTGCACAATGTTATTCCTTCATAACTTGTGGTTCGAGGTTTAGACCATTATGCCCCAAGTTGCAGGTTCAAATCCCGCCGGGGGCCTATGGATGTTAGTGAATTTGAACAATCATTGCACTTGCGTAATCAAGACGGGCCGAAGTAAAAAAAAGCTACTAAAACTAGGCCATATAAAATTCCTTGACAATGAAGAAAACCTGTTTTCGAATTACCAAACCTCTCAAAAATGTAACCGACTGGCCACACCACAGTTGGTAGGGCGCCGGCTTCGCATCCTGGAGGTCCCGGGTTCCATATTAACAGTGGATCATTATGACAGATTTTATTCCATTTTCTTTCCCGTCATAGACTCCTTTTCGTATCGTTTCCCCTATCCTAACCCAGCCTAGGCTATAGATACCTAAAGATTATAAATAAAATTCAAATTTATAAAAAAATGTACTTTATTAAATTATTTAGGCCTAATTGCTAGGTACAAACACCCTGAATTTAAGTTGATAAAATTGTAATTGCTATGGTTTAATGAAAACCAATAAGACATCCTAAAATTTACTATAAAAGTAGGACAGAATATAAATTAGAAATGTACTCTTCGTTCCTCTGGACTTAGGAATCAAATTGATTGAAAACAAATTAACGTTCTACGGGACATATTAAGTCAAATAATGAAACTAATAAAATTTTGTACACAAATTAATTTTCTTTTAAGGTATCTTCTCGTAAAAAAAAACAAGATCCTAGCTAACATAGTAATGGATATAATTGAAACTGAAATATTTTCGTAGTGAAAAATACGGTAGGATTGTATTCTATAGATACGCAAATGACTTTACTAATATTTTATGATCAGAACCAGGGCTGGAATGGTAAGATTTTTGGGGGGTACACGCTGCTCAATAAAAATCCGGATTTGGGAACACGTTCCTTTATATTTATGCACTGAGGTGGGTACACGCTGTGATTTATACTATTAGGTGGGTACACGGCGTGTACCCGCGTATACCCTCCATTCCACCCCTGATCAGAACGTACACTGGAAGATTTTTTTTAAAAAAAAACGAGATTGAAGTACAACTGGGAGCGGAAGAACTTAAATTTCAATTTTATTTAAGGCCTTTAGGCAACTTTGGCTCAGGCCGTAGAAAGAGAAGAAAATAAAACATTGATCTTCATAGTTTTTACTCTGACGATAGAAGCCAATAATAATATCTGGTGTAGTAAAAAGTAATCCATTATTTTGCCAATAGATGGCTTCAGTGATCTGTAGCTCGCGTTGTATAAGTCCGATCGGGTTCAACGAGATGGCGTTTAAACGATAAAATTGCGTACTACAAACACTGTTCAGATAGTTGTGATGAGTTGACTCAGTGTTGTGTGAGTGCGCGTCAAAATGGACACTAGCAAAGAGAAAATACGCTATATTTTACAGTTTTTCTTCGATAAAGGCGAAAACGCAAGCCAGGCGGCTGCAAATGTGAATAGTGTTTATGGTCCTGATACTGTAACAGCCAATCACGCGCAATTTTGGTTTCGTCGATTCCGTTCCGGTAATTTTGACGTCAAAGATGTACCACGCACTGGAAGGCCACGTGTCGAAAATGTCGATAAAATCATGGACATTGTCGCGTCCGACCTTCATGTAAGCACTGTTTCGATTGCCCAAGAGCTAAACATTGCACAAAAAGCCGTGTGGAACCATTTGCATAAGGCTGGATACAAAAAGAAGCTTGATGTATGGGTGCCACACGAGTTAACGCAAAAAAACCTCATGGACCGAATTTCCATCTGCGAATCGCTGCTGATTCGCAGCAAAAGCGACCCATTTCTGAAGCGGTTGGTGACTGGTGATGAAAAGTGGATCACTTACGACAACGTCACGCGAAAACGGTCGTGGTCGAAGCGCGGTGCGCCGGCGCAAACGGTGCCCAAGCCAGGATTGACAGCCAGGAAGGTTTTGCTGTGTGTTTGGTGGGATTGGCAGGGAATTGTCTACTATGAGCTGCTCCCCTACGGCCAAACCCTTAACTCGGAACTATACTGTCAACAATTGGACCGTCTGAAGGCAGCAATCGCCCAGAAGCGCCGAGCTTTGGCCAATAGGAGAGGCATTGTGTTTCACCAGGACAACGCCAGGCCGCACACATCGATAGTGACTCGCCCTCCGGGAACTTGGCTGGGAGGTTCTTATGCATCCACCTTATAGTCCGGACCTGGCACCGAGTGATTACCATCTGTTCCTGTCCATGGCGAACACGTTTGCTGGTGAAAAATTCGCTTCAAGAGAGGCTTGTGAAAATCGACTGTCTCAATTTTTTGCCAATAGGGACAAGGGCTTCTATGAGAGAGGCATCATGATATTACCTTCCAAATGGCAACACGTTATCGAACAAAACGGCGCATATGTGACCTAAATCGGATCATTCTAACTATGGTAAGTCAAGCCTTCAATGTCATGCAAAAATAATGGATTACTTTTTACTACACCAGATATAAAAGCTACCATATTCAGGAAAGTAGACACGAGAACGAACTGTAGAAAACAGCAGCACATAATAAACAATCTATTTGCAGAAAAAGTCTAAAAATGGAACCGGACACAACCTTCAGACTAGGAATAAATATGATAACAAAAACTGGGGAAGATATGAAAGTAAAAGCTCCATAGGAATTCACAGAAGGAAAGAAAAAAAAAAGATACAGAAAAAAATGAACTACGCATGTGAAAAATACAGTAGGATCAATAGAAAACTTATATAAACTAATGTTGAAAAAAAGTATAAACTCTTGAGTAGTAACACTCAATTTGCGAACATAGAAAACCAAATGACAGACCAGAAACCTTACATGTATGATAGAAATCGATATACACACCAGGTGTGTACAGACTAACCTGTCAATACGGTAAAGAATGCACCTATGAAACAGAAGGGGTTATTCACATAACGCTAAAGAAACACACATACTGAACCATTATAAAATATGCTGATGAGAAACAAATGTATGCTAGCGAAACACTTGCATCAAGTAATTAAATCAACAAAGGTTGAGAAAACATTTTAAAAAATACAAAACAGAAAGTGATCTCGAATGGCAAACCTTTTACCGCTATTGCCTATATTTATGCCGAGCAATAACGATTTTGATCGCTGAGAGGAATTCACTGTTTGAATAAACAGAATTACGTATATATATTTTTTATTAGGGACGGCCACTTGCGGAAAGCTTGTTTAGCGGTTTTACGGAAATTACATTTTCCGTTGTTCTGGATAAAAATTTAAATTACCGGAAAATTTTTCGTTTAATATTTTTCCGTTTACCGGAATTTTTATTTTCCGAAAAAACAAACCGTTTTCTGTTTTCCGGAATTTTTCCGTTTTGCGTTTTCCCGGAACATGTAGCCATCTCTAACGTTTACAGTAGGTTTAAAGATATCAAACGTGACTTTGTTTATATCCTGTGCTTATTCTATTACGCGTCTTATTTTCGCGTCTTGATTTACAGTTGAACATTGTCTCACTTGTCTGCTACCGGATTCGAACCTGCATTCTTCTGCTTTGTTGTTTATTGTCTTATCCACTCTCCCTCGGATCCATCCATGAAGAAAACTCTTTAAAAACTTTATTTTGTATGGGCCATTTTTAATAGCTTTGACTTCGGCCCGTCACAATTATAAATGCAATGCTAATTAAAATTCACATCCATGCCCTAGCCAGGATTCGAACCCGGATTTTCGAGTCGATGGCTTAGCGCCTTTACCCACACGGCTATCAGGTCGGCATTCACGAAGAAGAATACGCCAATTATGTATTTCATTAACTCAGACATTGACAGTCTTTCCACTGCAGAATGATTTTAAGCAGAGAGCATGTAGACGTTTTATGCATGTTATTTTCGTATAACACATATCATTTCTCCATTACATACACATTCTCCAACACACACGATGCTTTTCCGAACGATAACGTTTTTCAGGTTTCAGTAATAGATTTGAATGTTGAAATATCATACCACACCAATGTAAGTAGGGGTTTAGTCAGAATGATCAACTATGATCGGTATACGCGTTATTGGCCCAGTATAGGTCCGATATCGACTCTTTATGCTTGTTCTGTTAAGGATATGAATTTCGGGTATAATGATTCCCAACTTATGCACAAAAAGTTCGTTGACTGTAACCAAAGGTGAAGTGGTAGCACAAAATACACCCCCCAAACGCCGCCTCTGCTCTTGGCTGTTTAGAAACTAGACGTAATCTTTACTCTGGTTGGTATTAATTACGTTTCTAAATAATTTCAGTATTTTATATGTTTTTGTTACGTCATCCTTATTATCGTTAGGTAATCATAACGAAAAGAGGGTCTTACATATTGTTACATTCTATTTAGCTTGACGAAGTGCTGTTTGGCTTTTCAGTCACCCTAGTTTTTCCTGGTTTACTTCGGTCACACCAGGCAAATGCTGGGATTGTACCTTGAATAAAACCATGGCCGATTCCTTCCAAAATCCTCCCGGTCGTTTTTATTGTTGGTATATGCAGTGTATGATAAAATGGCTGAAATTGGGCTGTATCTGAAGATTGTTGGAAAAATAAAAATGATTTAGACAGGACCCTGGTTAGATAGATTCCTGCCGATGCCAAACATTCTGTATATACGTACACTTATGTTGAAATCAAGAGGAATATACCTGAATAAATTGATAAGAATAAACTATATATTATACATATGTCAATCATTGAATTTGTCAATATTTTAAATTGTTTTCTATTGAGGCTATTGACCTTTCCAAAACTCTCTTTGGTATTAAATCACGAGAGCGCTCTAGCGGGAAAAATAAATAAAAAAACAACTGAAAACAACAACACGCAAATCAATTGTAAATGGGAGCATCGAATGCTAGTCTTCCTTATTTTTATTTCTTTTATTAGATTTGTGATTTTGCTGAGTGTGCAGAAAAACAAGATTTAGTATTTTATAAAAAAAAAAAAAAAAAAAAAATAGTGGAGCCAAAAAGTTTTCTTCTTCTTTAAATATCACTGTGTTTGCCCACCCATGTATGTTCGTTGAGCACAGGGTTGCCACCCGTCCTAATTCTGTATGTACCATCCCGATTATCAGCCCGTTGACCCGCGTCTCGATTCAATGTTCGTCGGGACGGAGATTATCCTGTTTTTCATCGTTCAGAGTTGAAGTATAGGTATTTTTTTTATCTAACATTTTTAATCGTATAGGTATAAAACTACACTTATTATTATTATTTCTATGAAACATACACATATAATTTTACATATATTTTTTTATACTTCTTCAGTCTTTAACACATTATGATAAAATCAATTCTTTGCAAGCTATTTTCTCATCGGACGCATGATCTTTAGTTGTTAAACGCAGAAAATTCAGCACAAGATGGTGTCCAAATGTAGAGTTGTCGTAAATATTCAATTGTTTAGTGTAACTTGTCTTATGTTTGTGTGTTATTTTGAAAAGACACGATTGTCTTAAGTAATGTGAATTTTATTTATGGTCTTTAGGCATCTAAGGATCAGACCGGAATATGGAAGGGGAAAGGATTCGGGAAGTTGTCGGCCATAGCCTATATTGAAGGTGCCATCCCGGCATTTGCCTGGTGTCAGTGAGGAAAAACCCTGGAAAAACCTCAGTCAGGAGGGTCTGCCTCTGGGATAGAACCCAAGATCTCCCGAATGCTATGCCAACGCTCTACCACTGAGCTACGGCGGCTCGGTGATGGTTTTAAGTGCTTCTTATAAGTTTATATGTTTAAAAAGATAAATGAATTTTATGGGCGGTAACAGCACTATGGCTACTTTATATGTTTAAAGGCGCTATTAAGCTTGTGATCAGCTTGCTCGACCGAACCTGCCCTTGAGCAAGCTTGACGGATATTTTTTTACTATTACACTGTCGAGCTTGCTGATCAGCTTCCTTGACGAGCAAGCTTGTCAATGTCGAGCTTGCTCGTCGAGGAAGCTCGGGTGACGAAGCTGATAAGCAAGCTCGACAATGTGATAGCGTCCTAAGACAGATCTCTCGGGGAAGTAAATTGAGACGTACGGAGCAAGAAGCAAAATACGATTTGTAAGCATGTTCGTACTGATTGTATCACACAAAATAAGTGAAAATTAAGTGTTCACTGACGTCATGCGTTACAAATTCAATACGAAAAAGTAGGCAAAATATTTAGGCTGTAAAGTTCATGATTCACCATTGAGATCATACTTATAAGAAATTACAAAAAAGAACACTCATACGTTTCGTATGAGGCATATATGATCTGTAAAATGCATGATACTTTTCATCGGTGAAATCCAACATAAGACAATAACTCCTGTTTTTCGGTCTCACTAACGACTGGTCGTAATTCAAGAGGTCCTTAGCCCTGCAAATTGGTGACAGCCTCGAACGACTTCCTATCTTGAAAATATTATGCTCCTTGAACAATTTCATATCATTATTTAAATTATAAGGAAATCTGTTCTCGTAACTCCAATCGAGCTAAGATTTTTTTCTTCTAAAAAGTAGTCAAATGGCCAGAGCATCTGACCAGTGTGCTAGGGGATCCTGGATCGAAACACGACCACCTCAACTTAAAAACGAAGTAAAGAAAGAAAGAAACATTACAATTTCTTATATTCTAATAAAATTCGCAGACGTACGTTAGAAAAAAAAAACAAGTAAGATTTATTATTATTATTATTCAGGATGCAGACACCGAACATGACGTCAAGTAAACCATTAATCTGTTCATAATTTTACTGCGATGTCAACTTTTACTACCAGTTTTTGGATGAACGCTCAACCGAAAACTCGTTGAAAGTAGGTTAATCCAAAAAGTGGATGCAGCTCAAGCTGCATTCATTTTTTTTGGATGAACGTTGTCTCTAATTTTTACAGTGAACGACCTCGAACTCACCTCCCTCTACGTGCTTGAATACGAAACAATTGGTTATCCAAAATTCAGGACGTTACAAACTGGTACGTATGAATTCGTTTCTGTAATTAATACAAAAGATCCATTAAGCTCTGCGTAATTAACATTTTATTTTAAAAAATACTCAAATTCCGTGAAAAACTAGAGACTAATCTATAACTTGTCTACCATTACTGAACACATTCCTGTCGCAGTGAAGAGTTATTTTTCCTTTGAATAAAAGAACTAAAAGCACTCTCTGCAAGTACCAGTATTTTTTTTTTTTTTTTAAAAAAAAAAAACGTTTCGATGCTGCACAATTATTCCTGTTTCTGGTTTTCCTATCCTGCTTTAAAACGTTTCCTGAGACGAGTACTGCAAAGTTGAGGCAAGTGGGGGGAAAGGTTTGGTTCCTAGCATGCTTCTAGCTCATTCATCATCCGGGCAATTGCATGGTTTTAAAAAAAATGCCACTTCGTACGTCGTGCTTGGAGATATTTCCACTCTTAAATCTTCCCGTACCTTCTTCTCTTCCGTGCAAACAGCTCTTATACTCTCGAGAAACACTGTGGTTAAGCAATCGCTGGTCAAAACATCTGCAAAATAGTCTCGATACAAGAAACGTCTTCGTTATTAAAACAAAGAAAGAAATCAATTATCAGAATTCCGAAGAATGTATTTATTGGTGAGAACAATATTTAACTACTTGTAGCGTAACAAGGAAGGTTATTATTGAAGTTATCCAGACGCACAGTCTGATCAGAGCTGAAACCGCGTCACTTTTGGTGACTTAGTGACCCGGTCTTGATTCAACGAGCAAACTGTGATCAAAGGCGTAACTATATTTTATGGATCCCCCGCAAGAGAATACCCAAGGCCGGAGATTGATTCGGCCCATTGAGAGGCTAGGGTGAAGGGCCCCTTTGGAAGGGTCGGGACCCCCGCATTGCGGGGCTTTACCCCATAGTAGTTACACCTCTGACTGTGACTCTGGTACCAGATGATCGAATCTTGACCCAATTCACCCGATGACCCAATCTTGACTCGATACGCTGATCTTGTTCCTGCGATTGGAATCAATTAATATTGTAATTCGTGAGATTCCTTGGGAAGTGAGGTTAGCACGTAAACTTTATTTTTGACAGCTTTAAAAGATTTTAATGCTTTTATTCTATTTACAACTTCGAACACAAAATTCTTTCAAAATATCTTTTTCCGAGGGAATGAAGTTTTTTGTTTATATCCGGCGGTAGTTTTGCTCTTTACGGGGATATGAGACTATTTGCACATGTCATACCTGCTGTTAGGAACATTTCGGGGTCGTAGTTGTCGTACTCTGGGGGAAAACACCTCCAGTCCTAGTTACCCTTAAAACAAACATTATTCAAACGCTACAGGGTATAGTGAGGAAAGAACTAAATATCTGCTTTACCTTAAAGTAATTGGGTCACAGGTTCAAACCGAATCCCAAGCATACCTGGTCTAAAACTTGACCCAAATAACGAGCCGCCGTAGCTCAGTGGCAGCCGATCCAGGCGGTGGAGCGGTCTAGTGCGGTAGTCTCTCGACTCAAGGATCGTGGGTTCGAGTCCCGCCTCGGGCATGGATGTTTGTGAGTGTGTTTTAAAGGTATAACAAGGTAAAACCAAGTATAACAAGTTGGACAAGTCGCTCGCTTAGGGTAAACCAAGTTTTAAATAAAAAAATGTGGAAGAGCGTTGGCGTAGCATTCGGGAGGTCGTGGGTTCGATCCCAGCGGCCGACCATCCTGATTGAGGTTTTTGCAGGGTTTTTCCTCAGTCATATCTTCAATATAGACCCTGGCTAACACCTTCCAGAATCCTTTCCCCTCCCCTTCCCGGCCTGAGCCTTAGATGACTAAATGTCATAAATACAATTCCAATTGGCCCAAATAACCCAGTCACCCGTTCTAGTCTTCGCCTGAACCCTACGTGTTCCTCCCAGAAGCAGGTCTATCAGTAGAAAGTCCCTGGGAAAAGTGAACCCATGGTGGTTTGTTATTACCTTTTATTAGATGAGGACGTCCTACGGATAGAATCTAAAGTTTAAAGTAAACCCTAAACACTTGCGTCCCTCTACCGGCCATCAAACTCGAGAGCCATTTCTTACAAAGCAGCGTACACTGTAAAACATTATTTTAGAATATTTGTACGCATTCTTTCTGAAATTTCAAACCAAGACGATCCACCTTATACGTTCCAAGATTCATTTCTAGCCTCTTTTCCACTATAAAAAGATAATTTATACAGAAAATAAAATCTAACCTTCCAAATGTGTTCACCTTACTCCATTATTCAATTGGTAGGGAAAAGTCGGATAGAACGGACATACGGAAAGTAAAGTTGACATACAATTCAGCTAGAAGTAGTAAACACACTAATATTTCTTCGTTCAAAAGAGAAACTATTTTATTGGACGGAAATGTTCTGGTGTTGAGCGTACACACAGAAAAATGGTTAGTGAAAATCGAGAGAAATGTAGTCATTTTTGAAAAAACACATCCACTGGTTTAAACGCCGATTCATTTGGTGTCAATTTTGAGAAGGGCATGTAGTCATTTTATTTTACGAAATAAATACTCAAATGTTCAGATCTGAGTGCGAATGATTATTCAAACATGACTGGGAATGTAAGCAATACGACTGGGAATAGTAGTTGAAATTGAGTAAAATTTCGTCAAAAATGTACTTTGTTTGCCTTTGTGATACCATTTGCAGTGATATTACTATATCAATAAAAAAATCCCCGACTCGTGGGTGTCCTTGAACTAGGATCTTGAAAGGACTGAAATGTTGATCGAATCACTCTTCTACAACTTGTAAAAACGACTCACATTAATATATGCTAGAATACATATTCATGTGCCATTCTTTCTAAAATCCTTCAAGCAATTTCTTTAAACATATGTAAGTATATAAAAACGATAATCCTGCGTTTAATTCGGCAAAGTATAACCCGATTGTATAAAAACAATAAACTTCCAGTGTATAAGAGTTTTAGAAAAGTGCTGCCATCTGTTGACCACAAATATAAACAGACAATAAAAAAATTGCAAAACAATGTAAACATGCGTTAATACCTTCACACATTTAAATATTAATGTTATTATATTGATCATCATCATTATCAAAATTATCATCAAGAACTCATTATAAAGTCAAGAGCTCCTTTGTTGTTGTTTTTTAAAAGTTTTTTTTTGCTTGTAATGTCAAGCCGCATCCATTAAAAAGAACAAGCCTTTTTTTTGGTTATGCATGGTTTTTTGTTAGGCTTGCGCGTAAAATTAGTTCCACGTAAATGGAAACAAAATACTGTCCATTTACTCTGTACCACAATAAAAGAATCTGTCTTTCAGATACAACACAAGCTTTTGTTTACTTGTAATGTCAAGCCGCATCTCATCAACTAAACAAAATATAGAGCTTCCTTTTTCCTGTGTGTGGATCCATTATTTAAATTTGATATAGGCCAGACTATACGCAAATAGTCAATTTGCTAGCTTAATGATCATTTACAACACATTTGGGATTTTTAATTATGAATATACCGTTTCACGCTCTACTACTCCTTAGATAATCCCTAACGTAATGTAATTTTGGTTAACTTTCTACAAACGTGAGAGAAGCACCAACACATATTCAACAAACCAATGTTTATTGATTTTATCTAATCTGTCTAAGTTGTAGCAGCGACGTTATCACTTAATAAAGTAAGACATTGTAAAGAAGAGAGATAAAATGTCACTAATAAATGCGCCCTCAGCACTGACGACGCACGCAAGCTTCAGTTCTGCTGCCAATCATTCCATCTCAAATTTTTCCAAAGTTTTCGTGTAATTCGTGTGAACTTTGCACGCAATGAGCAGAAAAAAATATATATTATTCCAAAAAAGCACACACAAATGAGGGGCGTTTTTACAAAAAAAAACTGTGTCTACAAAAACCTGTTTCTTTAGAACTGTTTATTCTTCCTTATAATACTCCTATATAGACATGATGGTATATCATATTTCAACATCTATTTACTGATCACGCTTAGTTTAATTCTGATAGCGCATTCGATTCTTCTTGCCCAAATAAATAGGAATATGTTAAAACCTGAAAATGGAGAAAAATGCAGTTAGCGAGTTTTACACCCCTTAATTATTCACTGCACATATTTATATTTTTTTCCTTTTTAAATATACAGGTACAAATCCAGTTATAACGAATTTTTCATACAGGACGCGCGATTGTATCTCGTTGTAACGATATTTTGTTGGTAATAAACATTTTATTAGACAACACGAATATAGCTTTTCAAGTTTTCCTACAATACATTGAACCCCTGATACCTCGTATCTACAATTTTTGTCACCTTATTCTGAAAAGATTGAATTTCGATTGATTTTATGATTGGGTCGTGTAATTCTGTCATTCTCAGCTAGAATTGTACCGAAAATATGTTTCTTAAGTAAGTTTTCGTGTAAATGTATTAGTGTGAGGGATAAGTGTATGTGACATTATTGGCGCAATAGCCTAAAGCACCCATTTCGTTTTGAAATAATAAAGGAAATGATATCCAATGGCATGTACAGTAGAAGTCCGATAGTCCGGCACTGGCCCGGTGCCGGACTATCGGGCGGTACCTCTTACTACTGGTATAGGCTAAGCCGTACAGTGAAAACAATGAACTGAACCTGTGTGTGGTGACAGCAGAGATCAGCCGAGTAAAGTCCGAACGCTTCCGATTGTTTCCGAACAATGCTGATTGCGTCTAACAGTAGAAGACGCGTAGTGGGCATTTCCGAGTGGTTCCGAACCGCGCCAAGCGCTTTCAACTGTCGTTCACAAGGGTTTACAGAAAAAAAAAACTGGGATGGTGCCGGACAATCGGGCGTTCCAAACTGTTGGATGCCGGTCTATCGGACTTCTACTGTAAATCCATATCCATAGGGCACTATACTCAGGAATAATTTGTATGCGGTTGGGTTTCGTTTTATTTGTTATTTGAAAACAGAATTCAGGTTTTCAGGCTACTTCATCATCCTACTAATGTCACATCTCTTTCAATATTATATTTACGGTAAAATTTATTTCAGCATTTACGTATTTACCGCAAAATTTTAGCCCAGAATGGCATTTTGCACGACCATCTTCCCACTTAAGAAAATCTATCAAGATTCAATATGGCGGACGACAAGAGGGCAGTTATGAAAAACATACTCTCCAACACGTAGTACCTTATTACACCTAGTATCCATTACTATATATTTGCTTTCCATTTTTTGTCAGCAATTTAAAAATATAAAAGCATTTCCACACTTTTTAATCACTCTCGACAGATAACAATCTGACTTACAGTATATCATCGATATCTCATAGTAATTGCGCTCGATTTCCAATTTTTGCGTGCGAACACACTTTAACATTGTAATAATGAGGGAATAGAAAATGTACCGAATCAGTACGTTTGCTTGTAAGTCGACAAACAACTAAATTTCAACCTAAAAATAAAAGATAATTTCGCTATTTTAGAGAACAAAAAATAAACAATAAAAATATTAGCTTTGGAGACAACATATCTAAGGTTACATTTTATTATATTAAGAAATTTACTGGCTAATCATTTTACTTTCAATTAATTGATAACGCGAATACTGAATTTGTAGGTACATTTCTTTAAAATGTTATTAAAATGGGCACCAATTACACCCAACTTGTTAAATAATAAGGAAAGAGCAGCGCTATATTCCAGAAGTTAAAGTTCCTGTTATGTTAGGCGCTCATTTAAAAAAAAGCAAGTTAGGTCATGCAGAGATCAGAGCTGAAACTAGATCACTTTTGGTGACCCGGTCCGGGGAAAATAGGAACAGAGAATTTTCAAAATCGTAATTTTCGTGCTTTGGTGTCTCTCGGTCCGGCAACCCCCGAATGAAACATTGTTCAAATGCAAGGAAATAACTAAAAATATTCAGCTTTGCTTTCCGAGTCACGGGGTCAGGCCGGCTCCCACGGTGACCCGTTTCAGCTCTGGCAGATATGTGTGTCTAATAGCGTTTTAGTACCCTAATAAACCCATATACTTGTGCGTGCTACGCTCCGATTGGCTTTGCTTAGTCAGTGAGCAATCAAGCATTTACGTATATGGTTTAGCACCTCATTAAAGCAAACTAAGACAAAAAAAAAGTGCTTTGTTGCAACTCGCTTCTCGTGTGTGCGCTGAGTTTTGTAGTGAGAAGGTTTCCCGAATTCCAGCTATGGCACTTCCTTGTAGAAACTTTACTTGAGCGAACAATACCTTTTTTGTCCATTTCTCTGCTAAAAGGGAACAAAAGTTTAATTCTGCCCGTTTTGTCCACATTTTCCCTACTTTTGCAGACATCCCTAGTTTCAAAACTTTGACGAATTTCCTGTTCGGCGAAGAGCGTGGGAATATTTGTCATAACAAAAGATTATTTTTCTTTTCTTTCTTTTTTTTTTTACATGATTTTTGCCTTTCTGACAAAAAATCTTAAACTAATCCTTTTTCCATCTTTTATATTAAAGTCACTTCCTGTTCCTGAAAGTTATTTCATTTGTTTAATTTCTTTCGTTTTTCCTTCCTGTTGAAAACTGTTTTAATTAATTAAGAGCTTTTTCGTCACATTCCCTTCTCCTCTCGTCTCTTAAAAACACTCTATTTTTCACATCATCCTGTTCGTCGCGTCAAGAATATCAAGCACCGACATGTTGATGAATCTTTTTTAAGAAGACAAGGAAGTGTGAATGTTTAATGAGAGATTTGTAGGTTCAAATCGCAGCAGCTATTTTCAACTCTTCTTTTCTCCCCTTTTTTATATGCTCTTACTTAAGTCAAGAGGAATTTTCTTCCCTGCAGCCATGGAATTTCATACATAAAGTAAATTTCTGTTTACTTTATTGACTTCTCTGCTGCTTTTATCATTTCTGAGAAATAATTGTTTTATCTGAACCACAGCATTGTTTTTCTCGAGCTCATATAGCATTTCTCTACACTGTTAAAAATGACTTTCTCAGAAATGAATACATTTTCCTACTAAAAAAAAAAATCGAGTAAATTTTACTTGAAAGTGAGAAACAATATTCTCAAAAATTAAAATCTGAGAATGGTAATTCTCAAATACGAACTAAGCCATACTTTTCAAATTTGAGCTGATGCAATTATTCAAACTGTATGTCTCTGGAAAGGTAATATTACAATCTTGCGAGATAATTAAATGAAATCTGTAGACATAGTTTATTTATTATCTGGCGAGCGTTGTAAAATAATATCGTAAACAAGTGCAATGATCTCAAACATATAACAAGAACTAAATTCTCTGTCGGACAGTCCAATCTGTATCGCTGCGACTGAATAATTTATTTATACGCGGGCGTGCATACTGTCGGGATTTAATTTTAACTCTTCTGCTTCCTAAGATTTATTTTTCGTAAGATTATAAAGTGTGGTAGTAATATAAACTCCTAATAAAGGTGAATGAGTTTCATAAGATACTGTCACCTGTTGCATTTCCCGCTTGTGTCAATAGATGTCTCTACTTTTAATGGTGCAAAATTGAAGTGAGTAACTGCTTTGTACTATGCTAAATTGTTGTTTTTTGTGTTGTATTATTGGCACATGATTTAAATATGTTTAACAATAATTCGTTATGCAGATTAAAGTGATTTTACAAACACAATGGAGTATTGTAAAATGACATGTACCTCAAATGGATATGTACAGCACGAATATAAATTATGTATGCAGGGTGCAGCATGTACAGGGGCATATTTATACTTATCCTCTGTTCAGTAAATATTTTTATCTTTGCCGCCTGCGTTTGTCTTTACTTAGATGTTGTAGAGGGCTTTTCTGTAGTTACAGAAAGGAGCTGAGAAACACTGGTGCGATCACGGACAAGGTTCTCTACTACTTGTTAGAGGTGTAGTCTCACTACAGGTTACACTTGGGATAATTTTGAATACATATTTTCTCATCTTCATTCGCTCTCAACGTCATTTTGAGTAAATTCCTTCTCACAATGTGAATGTGTTTCTCTCAATTTTAAATAAATATTTTGTCATTTTTTTAGCTCTCATAACGATTTTGAATGATTACCCTCTCAAAACTTTGAAACAAATCTTCTCAATTTTGACCAACTATTTTCTCATTTTCGTTAACACCGGAGCTATCTTTTGAGTCATTACGTTCTCAACATTTTGAGCATATGCTTCGTCACTTTTGAATATATTTCTTCTCATTTCTGAAAATAGTCCCAACTTTTCTCATGTTTTGAGCCGAAATTTAAACTCATTTTCGAGTAGTTTTACCTCGTGTTTGGGACCTTTTTTTTTCATTATCCGAGAAATATTTTCTAATTTTTTGAGTACCTCCATGTGTTCAAAATTGAGCAAAATTTAGTCGGAGCCAGATTGAGCCCAAAGTTTTCTCAAATTCGAGATATTTTTTTCGTTTTTGAATAAACCTTTTTAACAGTGTATTATAAGAATTTCTTAGGGTACACCGGGGAATATCTGCTCAAGGGTTAATCTGGTCACGGGGTAAATTGTTAAGGTTTATTATACAAGGTGTAAAGAAAATATGGATATAAACTTTGGAAGTGAATCCTGACATCGAAACAAGAAAACAAATTCATATAAACATGGGTCAAATTCCGCTTCATTTTACAGATACATGATTTGAAACTTGAAGTCCAAAATCGACTCCTTGCAATAGTAAATAGAATGAATATTTGGCCGTAAATCTTAAACGATACACTTAAATAAATTTTAGTTCCTGGAAAGTGATCTGCATCAATACAGCGGATATTAGGAGTTAAAACGTAATACCATAAGTTGGTCAGTGTTACGAAGCAGGCACTACGTCACTTTATTGGATATGTGTTATCCTCTAGTGATGATAAACGCTGGAATTGAAGCACGGAACGCAGTGTTGCAAACTGTAAAAATTTGTTCGTTCTTTTTAAGTAATGTAAATTAAGGCTGGCAACAATTATCATGCAATGGCATACTTTTTAACTCTTAATATCCATTGTATTGATACAAAACCGGTATTTCCGACAACTAAAATTTTATTTTAGTGCACCGTTTAAGGTTTATGGCAAAATTTTCATTCTATTTACAATTGCAAGAAGTCTATTTTAGACTCAAAGTTACAAACTCTGTCTCTCCAAAACGAAGCGGAATTCGACCCATGTTTATATGCCACCAAGCGCCCTCCATGAACCTTCTTCGTAGTTCGAATAGCGCCAAATGATGAAAGCATGAGAACAGTGTTTCACTCCTTTACAAAATGGCAGCAGTACCGTGCTGTCAAAAACATTGTACTCAAAGAATTCTTGTCACGCTAATATATAATCAACCTTAAAATGATTCGCTTTACCCCGTGACACGAATTCCCCTGGTGCTTCCTATTACAAGCAAATTGTACAGTCTTCTTTACTGGTAAATTTCCCTAAACAAGTTACCGACTAACGAAATCCATCTTGTCTCAACGAGCACCTAAATTAATGTTTTATGTCATTATCAGCGAGTAAGGATACGTATCAGAAGGAGGAGGATGAGGAAGTTGAGGGTTTCTTGTGTTCCAAATGTGATAACATTTATATACAAAAAAAAATGTGCCCAAAATCATTTAGGCGATGAACATGAAACACTCCACTAATGATATTTTTACAAACAGTACAAGCTATTCGCAGCTTCTCACTACCAGTCAGCTTAAATTTGTTTTCCAAGTGGCACTTCATCAGGTTTTTATAAATTTAGAATGAATAATAAAGTTATATCCGAGGGAAAATTAGTAAATTTGCTACAAATGGCTACAGAACAAAAACAAAAAAGCGAATGCGCGAAATTACTTACGTGGCGATCAGTTTTGTTACCACCTATATTGAGAGACCAGGAATGTATTATACAAGGACCTCAATACATGCTTCATGAAAGTCTTTGGGTTACTGTTTTGCCAACATACGGACCTGCAGTTCAACGTCTGTATCATTCGCGAAATATTTACTTCGAATAAAACTCGACAAACACTTGTCTTAAATAGAAAGTACACATTTTCTTATGAATGCTTTTTAGTAGGAAAACTTCACGCCAACTAGAAAAGCACATTATTGCCAACTGCTCACCTGATGCACATTCTTTTTTAGCACAGTAACCTATTTCACACTGTACTCAATGATCAGTGGCTTCCCCCCACTGACTCAGCGCTTAGTATGACTATACTGCTACCTGGTGGAACTTTTCGGAACTACTCACGGCTATCTCTTGTGATCCTCTACCAGTTTCTAAACCTATTGATTGACCGTTTCTTGTATAATCTATTCCTGACGTCATGCAGTGTTACTAGCTTTGAAAAAATTAAGTGGAGACAGATGGTTGAAAATAATTTTTGTAGTTATACACGCGACATATTCACTACGTATACA
>JAGDQP010010747.1:679-54919 GCA_022664845.1 Lepisma saccharinum
TCTCTCTCTCTCTCTCTCTCCCTCTACCGTAGCCATGCCTTGCGTGAAGGGATGGGGGAGAATGCCACAGCAAAACAACGCAATAAAATAAAACTTGGAGCAAACGATCAAATTTGGACAGGAAAAAAATGTGTTGAATTAATGTCAACACTCACAGAAACCTCGTGCTTCTGCTATTTCACGCTTCATCCATTATTCTAAAACAAAGTTATTCACTTTCTATTTCATTGTGATGTCTCATTTTGAGTAAAGGCGATGTTGTGTCGTTTTTTCTTTGAAAAAGAAGCTGCTATTCACCAATATAAGTTTCTCTTTTACACATAAGGGAAAGGGAGGAGTTCTTTGTCAAGAGTAAGTTTCGTTATGCCAAACGATTAAAAAAAAAAAAGATTTCAGGCACCCATAAATTTTTAGGAAAGACAGCAATAACTGCTGTTGTGCTTGAGAAAGAGGGAGACTATGTATGTGTACCTAAACCCCTATTTTTGTCATTTTATGCTGTTACGCAAATTTCCAGTTTCCTTCGACATTTTCATTTCCCTGAAGGAAGTATGCGGTTACAACTACACTACAAAAGAAGAGTGGAAGGAGGAGGGAGTGGAAGAAAAGAGGAACCACACCATTTTTTTCAGTATCGGCTTTTAACAAAGACCCTCTTATGAAAAAAAAACTGGAGGTTCCTTTTCAACCTGTCTTCCTAGAAAATCGGACTCGGACTATCCGAATTCGGACTGTCCGAAATCGGACTCTGCGGACTCGGACTGTCCGAAATCGGACTCTGCGGACTCGGACTGTCCGAATTCGGACTGTTCGAAATCGGACTTTCTATTCGGACTCGGACCGTCCGAAATCGGACTTAAGTTCGGACTCGGACCGTCCGAAATCGGACTCGGACTGTCCGGACATTTAAACGGACTCGGACTCTAAAATGTCCGGACTTCGGACAGTCCGAGTCCGATGAACAACCCTAATAACCGGGACGAACCGAACAGTAACTAAAATGGCTTAAGCAAAAAGTTACTTTCCTGGTAGTGAGCATATTTACTAACAGAGGCGTTTGTTGTGCTCTAAACCAATTCTTAGCAGCGTCACTGCAATTTCACACTGGCAAGCGTTGGTTGATCGAATCCAAGTTTGAGGATACAGACAGGGATTACTTTATTTAACTAGGTTTGTTTGGTACTGTTAAAAAACTTGAAAAAGAGCAATCACCTTCCGGACTTCTCAACTGCACCACTGCAATAAATTTCACAAGACCGCTTAGTATGAGTGCTGTCTGGCTCAACCCTTGATAACTAGGGTACCAATCGTTCAACAGTTCTTCTCACATTTATTTCCCAAATCTTTTCATTAGAAAATGACACCGGGCATGACCTACCTCACACAAATGTGTTCCTAAAAATATCCGGAATAATGTATGTGCCAAGAGAATGACCCAGTCTTTATAACCACGAGATTATGCAGTTGGAAAACATGTTTCCACGCTCAGTGCGGAGCCATTCGTATGCACTGTGTAACAAAAACTGGACAAACTTGAATCTGGTCCTCTTGCATTGTCAGGAAGCATCCCTCTTTGAAGGGACCAACAGCAGGGAGAAAATACAATAGAGGTTCTCGGGGCTTTTCAGGTGGTATGGGAAACAAAGCAAACCCTACTTTGAACACCCACTCATGTCACTTTCAAATCTAACAACATTAAAGCCAGGAAGAGTTTATCCATGAAAAGAGATTGGTAGAGAGAATCCACTGGTGGAATAAATCAATGCTACCCCTAGTTTACAGAATGTCCTATTTAATAACAAAGTACCAGATTTTTAGGTTCCAAAAGAAGTCAAACTAGGTTTTAAAATTGTTTGTTTTAGGACTTTTTAGGTTTTTTAAAGTTGTATTTTAGGAAAGTACATATTTTTAGCGTATTATTACATTTTGTTCAAAGTACCATACTATTTTGTTCGATTAAATCTTCAGGCAAAGTATCACTTTATACTATCTACACAACAATCAAAACACCTTCCTGAAGACAACAAACAATGTGAACATACAATTTCAAAGGAAAATTCAAAGCATTAGCATGCAAAGCCAACACTTGATGAGTGAAAATATGTAAGGGATGTAAACATTCTTCGGTTTGGGTATTTGATCGTTACAATCAAAAGCTATTCTGTCAGTGGAATTAGCATTGTCCTATGAACAATAAAACCTTGCAATCGTACGCTTTTCTTTCTAGCAAGTAATATGTTAAATTTTGTTTTCATGTGAGCATTCGTCGGTTTTTATTTCTCATTTCATATGTATGCCACCGAAAGTTAATTGCTTGAGCGACTACCACTAATTAAAGAAAAACTTCCTTAAGTTTGCAATTAATCAAGTTGCATCATACACGAACAAATACATGCTCTCGAAATACAAGACCTCACCTCATGCGGTAAATAAAATAGAAAGAGAAGAATTTGTATTTTGTGATCGAGAACCTTTGAGATCCTACCCCTTACACTGAGACTTTTTTATTTTTTTTAGGCACTCTCTTTTTACATAGCTTTTTATGTTGTTCATGAGAACCCGAAAAATAAGAATAAGATTTCGAATTAAATTTAATTGAATGTTAAGGGCTTTAGGCAACTTTGGCTCAGGCCGGATGGATAATGGGCTCACTCGTGGAATGAAGAAAGCGGGAGGAAACAGGAGAACTCCGAGAAAACCCTACCCAGCACACGATGTTTGTCCACCACAAAGCCCACATGAGACGAGTAGGGTTTGAACTAACGACCCCAAGCGCTCTAACCGCTGATCCACCTTGGCCCTAGAGATTTCGAGGCACTTATTTTAGGTTGAACCTAAGAACCCGCGACCTAGTAATAACAGTTGTGTTGCTACTGAATGACTGTTTCAAAATAACTGTTAAAGAAAACCGAGTTATAGTTTAACATGAAACAATGGCATTTCATTGTGTTATCACACGCTCTTTGATTCAGCTAGCTACAAGATTTCGGAGAACTGAAATTTCCCCCGGTCCCGTTTAGTGTATAGTTTTTGGTCTATCTGCCTGTTCGTCAGTTAGTAAGAACATGGTCTTAGGCGATATCGGAAAGAAATCAAATAATGCAATCGAAAATTTTGAAATAAAAACTACAATAGAGTTAACGTTTGTTTAAAGAAGCAAATCACTACCATTACTACTTTGTTTTACAGAAGAATTTACAAGCCATAATGTTTAAGTGCTCGAAATTAACATGTAAGAATATACAATTGAATAACTGCCTAATGACTTGTTCTGGAGACTGATCCGGTTAATTGCCTTTTCAAACTTCAATATTATTCAACTGCCCTGCCCCTCGAGCAACTTAACGTAGAAGACAAAATGCAATCTATCTGGAAAATGTGAACAACAACACGTTCTACACGAAATATGTTGTAAAAAAGTCACCCCCAGGATTGACCACTTTCAGAACAAACTTGTTTTCATGTTTTCTGGTATGATGTTTGTTGACAAATACTGTTCACTACTAATTGTATGACTTTCTCAAAACAAAAAATAAACTATTTCAATCATAGGTACAGTTTCTGTGGTAGTTGCACTAGTTATTTAGCTCTGAGAACTCAAGTTTCCTGGGAAGCGAGGCGACTCCACGTCGCGGCGTTGTGGCTCCAAGCCGTCCTTCACCTTGCACGCAATTCACGCGCTACCTGGCCAGTTGTTGATCGACACATGTGAGCACATTTCAGGACAAAGGATACCAACCTCGACCCATCTCCATTTTAACGCTCATCTATATCATCTAGTACCTGTTAATTGCAAGAGAATGTTCATTTAGTTAATATGAACTAGATCCCGAAAACCACATACTTTTTAGCTATGTTAATTTTCGTACTCTTGGACTTAGAAGTGAAAATCTACCGCAACAGCTACTCATTACCAGAATTTCCAACAGGGATTCAAATTACCTGGCTTATCCTGACCCATCCTATATTGAATATGACCTACAACCGGATTTTTGACGAAAGCGCTGCTCAGTTACGCCGTGCATGTGCTGTAGTTCAGTACTTCACTTTTCTTTATCTCTACGGATTGTTCCAACGAGTGGATTCGCATGAGTACACACACTCTTCTTTCATTGTAAGTGCAATTCCGTGAAGACAATTGACACTGGTAGCAAACTGAATACCTTCCCGCTGACTTGTAAGAACGCCAACAGTAATGTCAGAAAGCAATTATTACTTTTACTAAGCCGGATACTAAATGTATTACGAAAGCACGAACTATACGTACTGACATCACATCCGCTAGAACATCCTGCCTGAGCCACAGATGCCTATAGGCCATTATTCAATTCAATTCCGCTGACACACACTACAAGTGTTCCGACGCTAGATGGATGTATTCTCGCCTTAATAAATGAAAGCATTCGACTGAAAGACTGATACCCAGTCACAGTACAATATATGTAACTTCCAGTGCAGTTTCAAGAGCGAAAACAACTAGAATTAGTGGAAATTCAATACTTTCATGAACGCATCATTTGTTAAATGCTAAATCCAGGATAAAAACAGCCAAAAGAGAAACCGTAAGGCGATGAAAACGAAGGAATGGTTACAGGGTACAAAAAGCAATTATCTATGGACAGAATTAAGATATATGTGAATGCTGAGGGCTAAATTTGTCTTGAAGGACCTACTGGAAGAAAGGCAATAAAGGTTTACTGTGGCCTTCTGTAGGAAACACACCTTGCTTAAAAAAATTCTGTTTTCCGACTCGACCGTACGAGGACATGAATTACACTGGTACGTTACTTGACAAGGATTTTCCTTCTGCAACAAGTGCCTAAAATCTGCAACAACTAAATGGCAATTAAGACTCCTGAAATTCGCCTGATCACAGTTACACGTCTTCTAAAGTTGAGAGGTTATAATTTTGAAACAGCAGTAATGGAGTTGTTTTGTTTCCATCATAATTTCAGTCAATTATTATTGATGTTCTGTTGGTATGGAAAGTGACCTAACCTTGTTACACTACAAATGAAGGGTCTGAAGTGGCACAATGGCTGAGAATGCTGAGTATGATTAATTTTACGTTCTACCATTTATAATTGGAGCTATATCAATTTTCCAATCATAAAATTAGATTTGCCACCTTCACTCTCTGCCCCTTGTGAGTGGTTCGGTTCAGACTGATTTACTCTGAATTTACGGAACCAGACCCTCAAAAGTAATTTGTTCCTGGCCGTACGCCATAACAAAAAATTCTGACCTGTACTTTTTACTTCTGGATATAGTTTAGTACTTCGAAAGTAGCACATTATATTATTATAACCACAAAATGTTACGCAGTACAGTGAAATCAGCATTTACTTTACTTCAATTGATAAAAAGGCACGTCCTGTAGGTCTAGTCGTGTCTCACTGTATATAGGAAAAAATGTGATTAACGAAGAATGGATTTCCACATTTGGTCCATACTTGCTATTTTACAGGACTGCGGATGTAAGGTTTAACGCAAAATCTGAATTCTCTTAACGCCCGCTTCCATCGTATTATCGTGGTCTCAATTTTTCAACTCCCATCTCTCGATTACCAAGTCACGTCTCCGAGAAATTTCAAAACTTGAATTTCTATTCGTGGCGTTATTTTTGGCCTTAAGCATTAACAGGAATGCCGAGACCACAAGTTAATCTGTTTCAGAGAAAATGTTCTGAACAATATTTTACCTGCTGTAAATTTCTACGGAATCCCAGGTGCATGTACAATTGTCTGACGCCCACTACAAGGTTTACCTGACAGGCAATACCTGTGGTAATTATGAAACGATAGAAAAATAACACTAATACCGATACATCTGCCTTGCAAGTTTTAACGATTCCTGCATGAAAATAGTTTTATCTTTTACACACGCCAATTTTGTTTAGGGAAGTTCTCAATGCACACACTTCGCCGAAATAGAAGTTTTGACTTTAAAACCACTTTTTTTTTTTTAAGCTTCAAATATCCAAGGGCCCGCGTATTTCATATATCTTCTTAATAGTATCACGACAACTGTCATATAGTCCGGCTATACGAGCATTTTCTTTCACATTTAGCATCAATTTGTCTTAACGATGCGCATTTCTTATTCCTGATTTCTGAACTATAAACAAATTACCACATTCTCTCTTCCGTCCTGCTAGAACGGGAGCTAATAATTGTTAATTCCTAATACTGACCTACATTCAAATTTACGTCACCTGAACTGTATTTTGACACTTCAGCTGCACACTCCAACCCACTTCCTTAGTTTTAAATTCATTTACCACAGGGCGGGCAGGCAACCAGTTTAGTTTCTATTAACTCTGCTCTACACTTCAGTAGTAGTCTGCAGAACATCTACAGGTGTATTTATGGCTCTTACAACTGTTTTCACTCTAAGAATACGCTCAATGTCAGAGATCGTTTACGAATTAGCGCATTACAACTGTCCATGTCTTGATTAACCAGACAAGACACCTGAGCTACTTACCCCATTAAAAGTATATGGTGAGAAAAAGAAGCGTCGATGAAAACGAATTTCATCATTCTCACTAGAATATTTCATCCTATTTAAAACTATCAGTATTACATCTACAATGTAATGTAGAAACATACATTCACAAGTTATAGTGTAAGTGTCATGTTTCTTATTACGAGTCTGATATAATGCTGTAAGTTTTGTAACTTGTCTCAACAATGCCGTATTGCAGAAAACTGCATACTAGCTCTACAGTCGTGATCTCTTATGTGCAGTGTAGCTAGCCAACATGTCGCGTACCACCGAAAAAAAAAAAATCACTTGTAGCTCGCGTTCGACGGTTTGGCGATCCCTGAACTATACTGGTACGTCGGTTCATGAAAAAATCTCCCTGTCGTCGTGAACTATTCCAGTAACCACATTGCACAGTTTGGAGTTTAAAAATCCTGTACGCTTTGCAAACGAAGCGGCAGTACAAAGATGATTTCTATACGCAGTACGCCAAAACGTACACTTCAAGATATGTCCACTGAGAGTAAAGAAAAATGTTGTAATGCGACATTACATGGTTATTGGATTTTGAATTTATTCACGACCTTTAGGCATTTACCTGGATAGTTGGCGCTAGTATCGAACCCAGGACACTCCGAATTCGAAGCCAACATTCTACCAGCTGACCACGACCGCTGGGATTCCAAGTCATTGTTTCCTTTTTTTAAACATGCACATGAGAGAACATGTAATAATAATATGTACTGAATTAAAAAAAAGTTTGTTCAGTCACTAGTTTATAGACATATTAAGGATTTCAGCAACCTCATTTTTAATATTTAAGCTGCTCCAAAGTATAAAATCAATAACACAGCATTGTAAAATATAAAGTAAGACCAATTACTAGTATTCGAGATTCAAATACCTTCAAAAAATATCTTAGTTATTCAATTACAAAAACAAATAAAATGAGTCAGTAATGCAAACTTCCGAAATTTTCGTTTCTTTGACAAACAAGTTCAACAACACAAAATTGTTTCATATGAAGAATACTTTCTTCTATCATGAAGGGAAAAGGTACCTCTGTCGTCGATCGAGTTCATTAAATTTTTGATATTTTTATTTTTGGACGTTTTTTCGTGGACGTAAAACTGTCGTCTAAGATTTCTCAACATGTCTCCATTGCTCCATATTTTCTATTAAGATGTTTGCTAAGAATGAAAAAAACAAAGAAGTCAAGAGAACAGAATTATACAACAGAAGGAAAAGCACTTCACAGTTACGCTTCAATGTTACATAATTAGAAAGTTCAAAAACCCTTTCCGTCACTTTCTTTCATCGCATTAAATAGGCCGATTACACGTCCTTGAAACAAAAACAAGGTCGAGTGATACCATTTGATGCGGCCTACTACTATTTAGATGAGCGTCACTAGAAGAAAGTGGAATGAACAATTTCACTGTAGAAGCCAAGAAGCATTGGCGAAAAAGGCAACAGCAACCTCTTGGTGCATTACGTCAGATCCATCCACAGTACTGGCAGGCCATTGACCTCCATTTCTCTCCACCTGCTTGCTGGCTGCATTGGAAAAATGGAAAGCAATCACCGTGCACGGAAATCATAACCTCTGACAATCACTTCACCATGCTCACCACGTTGTCAGTTTTAACGCATGTACACGACGGATAGACTGGCAACTCTTTCTTATCAACAATGACCACTGACCACCCAGAATGTTAATACTTTGTTTCTTGGATGGGCTAAGAAAGTTCGTAGTCAAGCGCTTCTCTGTACTACATAACTTACAGCTACCACGCAATTTTATTTCCTCTTTTCGCTCTGTACCTTGCTTGTGTTTTTCATGGCGAAGAAGTCATAACATCAAGTAAGTGAGCAACATCGTAAAGTAGACTATACACGTTCCTTGCTAGTTTGTTTATTTCTTCGACTGCGATTTCTCTCTGGACCGACTACATCAAAATCTAGATCCATTTGCGTCTAACGAATGAAAGCATCAAACGAACAAGCTTTCTCAGGTCCTACCGCTCCTACGTTCGTAAGAACTATAGAAAATGCCTACATTTATTTGTACTAATTGTAAGATATTCGGTCGCTGCAATTCTCCTACCGTAATTAAAGGAAGTTCAATGGTCACAGCAACAAAAGTGAATGCTTTATGTATTTTTTTAAACTTGCTATCTGAATCTTTTTTTTTTTTTTAAAAAGAAAAACTATTTTTTCGCCTAGGAGAAAAGAATACATAATTCCTGCTATAAAAACCAGGTGGCCTTGAAGAAAAATTCTGTACTCAGCTATAACATGTTAGTAATCAAATGTATCCTAAAGGTACCCGCGCACAAAACAGCAGAAGAAAAAAAGATGCAGCGTAGCAGAGCGATGTCATGCTAAATTCTTGTATTTAAATGGTGCCCAGACTGAGAAACGGAGTGGAGTACATAAAAAAATACGAGTGTTTAGTATGGCATCCTCTTGCTTAGCTTTGCTCCAGTCCAACTTGCTTTTTTTGTTATGTGGCTACCTAATGCATTGATTTATTTGTACGAGATGAGCCATGAAATTTGACATTGTTCGTGCGGGGCCAGAATGACTTCAGAATTAAATACCATAATGAGGACCACCTTGCCTTTTATATTTAGAACTATGGCCATGAACCTTTTTTTTTTTTTTTTTTCGAATCTAGTAGACTTGAGGTTTTTTAAGTACATTTCACTATTTTGATGAATATTCTGAATGAAGAAGTTTCGTACTTCCACCAGCACAATTCGAGATCTAGATATGAAATTTAATGAAAATAGCGTCGCTCCAAATACGAAATGAAGTAATTCGAAACTGGAATTTTCTAGATACGTCCAAAACATGTATCCCAAAAGTGGTCTCGATACGCACTTACAAATTGACAAATCCTTAGGTATGTTGAATACGTCTATTACACATACGCATAACCTGCAGCATATGTCTTAACTTTAAAAATGAACAAGCACAGCCTGATGTAAGCTAAGTTACGGGAAAATGCAATATTTGAGTTACACGTTATTTCGTGTTTGGGGTAACAATTGAATATCTGCAGCGAAAAACAGTCCAAGCCTCAAAAACTTGTTCTTGAGAAAAACATGAATAAAAATATCTAAACCCTGCTGCTTCCAAAATAAAACAAGAATATTTATCAGGTTCATTCAGTGCCCCTCTTTATCCCATCAACAAACAAACAAAAAAAAAATTTAAAAAAAAAAATGATTTTGGTTTACATACTTACCCTTACTTTTCTCAAGAATATGGTTTTGTGGGTTAGACTCTTTTCGCCGCAGGTATTCAACTGAAGAATTTTCAAGATGAAATAGATTTTGGCTTTCTGTTGTAACTATCCTTGAAGAGCATGCAACACTCCTAACCATACGATGTGGTGGGTTGCAAGTTTCTCAGGAGCTTTTGGCGGGGAAAATATTCGGAAAATAACAGTTTTGGGTTGCAGCTATCTTGGCTTTCGAAATTCATTTTCTTAAGGCTTCAAAATCGTACTCATCACCCTTCAAGCTCCCCCCTTCCTCCTCATACATGAAATTCACGAAAATGAGGCACGGGCTGATTAAATTTGTATAGTTTCTCTTGTTTAATAATAATTCACACATGTAATGCCTTTTATACAGAATTTCTAGCAAACTAATGTGTTTTTGTAAATAACATGTAAAATATGGGCTTAACCAATTACTGATAACGATAAAAACACTACTAGTGTACACATTTAACTACACGACACCAGTCTGATATGAAACCATCACGTATAGTATCAAGTTTACTGTAAATTCTTGTCGGTGTAAAAATGTCAAGTGAACTAGAGCATTATAGTAACTTGTCGCATTAAAAATGTGTGTGTGTGTGTTACATGTATTTCTATATAGTGTTCGAAAGCCTAAATTACAAATTCATCATATCTGTACTGCCCATTTACTAAAGAAAATTCAGCCAGCAAAGTTGTTGCTTGCGAGTTCTTCGTGTTTATGTTAAGAAGTCTCAAGAATTCTGTTTTTGAAAGTATCTGCATATATCTAAAACTGGCAAGGAAACAGATTAGGACACTATTTAGTGGTGAAAGCTGTGTTGGGTTGGCCATGGACCAAATCCATGAACATACAGTACTCGCTTTTGGCTTAGAAAAATGCTTTGAAAAACAAAAGGAGCAATACGACATATCCACGATGTACACAGCAATCCTGGTTATAGAGGAAAGATCACCAGAGAAATTGAATTTGTACACAATAGTAACTTTGAGGGAGGATAAATTTCCTACGAGAACCTGAGATAGTAACTGGGGACGCCTTATTAACACTATCAGTATTATTTCGTAAGAATAAAGGAAAAAAGCATGGGACTCTAATATATTTTTATTGTCATCACTACCTTTCTTGCTACTGATCATGCTCTAGTCTCAAGATACGGTTTCTAAATCACGTACAACTAAATCAAGCAACTTATACATTAACTACGTCTACCCTGCGAAACAAGAGGAGTACTGAGGTCAATATATTTTCTCCACTCTACATGTTCTGTAACTGCTTTTATTATACACAGTATTTTCCAAGTGTCAAAAGTTGGGAAACAAATCTAAATAGATGATTGCTATTTTTGGAAAAGTTAATGAACTCTCCACACTAGAATCAGAAAAAGGTTTGACTTGAGACTTTCGTTAAATTATTTTAGCACGCTAACATTCAATATCGACACGAGCGTGCTACTGACTGATACGTGTCTTCACAAGATATTCTGAACCTTGATTGAAGGCATAACGAATTCTATTAGATTATGGTTAAATTTCTCACGACACGAAGTCCAATTCTTGATTTATTACATTTATTTTCCTATAAAATTAAAGAGAATTACTAAAAATGTTCGGAGTTCCAATGTTTTATGAAACTTCCGACAACACTAACGTTTCGCCCATTCTAGTTCTAGTCTGAATAGATAAGAATTCTTGAAGTTATTGAAAAAAAAAATACTAGACATTTCTTCTGCCATAGCATCTAAACTTAGTTAATGTGTCACTTTTACTCGGAGAGGAAGAAGGGTGTAAGTACCGGCATTTGCCTGGCTTGACAAAAAAAAAAAAAAAAAAACTCTGGGCGTGACGAAGATTTGGAGCTGAGCCACCTCTCGAGTACTGGGATTTTGAAGCTATAGAGAGTGAAGGCAGAGAAACTGAGCCGGATATACTTGCTTAAAATTTAGTACAGCACGAAGTAGTTAATGAAAGCGCTCGAGGCAGGTTTTCTTACATTACAGATAGTTAATTCATTACTCTGGGGCTTGTTTTCGGTGTAAAATATAAATAACTTGAATCTGCCATTTACTTCGAGGAGCTTGTTTCTTAACAAATGTTAAACTTAAGAATGTTTCTCATTCGTCCCACTGTAATAAACACGAAATATCTTTAGTAAATAGAGCGAACTGGCACGTTTCAAACTTCCCTTGTTGAGTCAGTTGATGATAGATGGTAACTATTCGCTAGCACTGGATGCGACATACTGTTCTCTCGGAAAATATTCAAAACTCGATGGCATGATGAAAGCTCCCGAAAGTTTCACTAAAAACATTCACTGGTAGATTCCTTCCAAGAAGTTGTGTTCGTCGAAACTTAGTCCACAGAACTATATAAACTGTTCCCCGTAACAATTCGGTTTCCAGCAACTGTATGTGTGTGGCGCAATATTAAAGCTTGGAAAAATTGTGTATCGCATGACAGTTAACCTCTAAATTTTCACCTAAGATTTAGGACTTCAAAATCTGATACTGATAAGCCATGTTATAAATTACACAAACGGGTTATACTTCGGGTACAACACTCAGACTCTCGGTGTTTGACAGCAAATTAGATTTTAACCATCATCTCAACCATATTACCTAAGCCCTGGAACACCCGGTCTTATATACAGGTTTATTGAGATAACTATTGTTCATGCTCTTCGGATGTATTTCCTTTGCTGTGTGTTGAATACGTCTGTTCAATATGGGAACGGCAAGTGAAAGCAATCAACAAATTACAAGATCACGAATCTCATGTCCATATCTCCAACTTTCCTGAGTCACAGATCCCTAAAGGCCATACATAAATTGAAATGTTCACTGACAATTCATGAAGTTATGCTGCTGAAAGATTGAGGTTTTTTTTATTATTATTATTTATTTAAAGAAAATAATTTTACTATTTTTGTTAAATCCTAGTGTAAAATGGCATTCTATATTGAAACTTGGTCATGCCTTGTAAGTAAGGAAGATTAGGTGAAATGGGATTCTCATTCAGTGAAAAGACTGCCGCTTACACAGTTGAAAGATTAAGACAAAATCGTACCGCAAAAGACGCTGATGTCAACTGAGGGAAGGCTGCTTCTACACGAAACCTCTTACAACGATATTTAAAATTATGTCATCTTCTATTATAGTTCTGTGAACAATGTTACTTCCTACATACACGCCCGGAAAACAATGAGGATTACCAACACAGAAAAGGAAATCGCCTACTGATAATGACATCATGTACCTTTTACTCCCTAATGAAATGAATATAGTCACATCTCAATATTTTGAACAAATTTTGCAACAATTATTTTACAGATGGGCAAAGCAAAGAGTACTCAAGGTATACAATTTTGGTAGACAAATTGCTAGTCAGATTTTGACCAATAAAAAAGGCTTTGGCAAGCAACTTCCCCCCCCCCCTGGTTATTTACCACATTTAATGATATTGGTAAAGCCTTCCAATCCCAAACTCTAGTACAGTAAACAAAACATTATGCTGTCTGAAAAGCAAAGCTATAAACAATCACCTTGTCCACTCCTTTTTCCGTGCATACACGAGAATTCAGCATTAGCAATAAATGCATGACACGTTATTGCAATATATCATCGACGTGCATGTTACCTTCGGATCAACATTGGACACGATGCTTAGCTAATGTCCTCGTTTCAAAGGCGACTAACATTTCACTATTTCATTTGGTCAATAGTGAGGCACAGCTAGTAGCTGAACCTTGGCAAGAGTCAATGCAACAAGATGTTTTCTCTTCGACCGACAGGCGATTTAAATCTCAGGGTCGTCGAGGTTACGTAATTTCTGGTGCGGTGAACTCCCGTCACGTTTCCAAGGCAGGGAGGCGCTTGCGCTCTTGCTGTTCGCCCCTCGCGTCTACGCGGACGTCTACGCAACCATGTGGCAAGATGGCTGCTAACCTTGAGAGGTCCCCTACACGAAGGGAACGTGACAGAAGCAATCGATGGGGAGAGTTGGTTGGAAGCAGCAGTTACCTAAATATCACGAATGCGTATAGCTACGAAAAGTACAAACAATGGTTCCGAGAGGGCGGAGGGGGTCCATAGCTATAAATAATAAAAGACTTAAAATGTTCGTGCTAATGAAAGTTAACGTCATGGAAAGTACGTAATCAGAAACAAGGGCAAATTCCATTTGAATCTTATTTCTTCGGGATAATAGACCTTCTAATGTTCTGTACAATGGGAACAAAAACAGTTTGTAAAATTTGTGAACTTATTTTCAATCTGTCCGCCTATTATTGTAATTTCCATACATTATACGGAAGTATATTCAATAAAAGATACAGTAAGTAAGTAATCGAGACGGGCGTAAGCCATGGTGCTGTTACTGCCCATAAAATTAATTGTCTTGCCAAAATAGAAGTTATCAACGAAAATTAACACGAGTCGTGGAAACAAACTTTTAAAAACGAAACTGGGTACGCTAGTTTCTTACATTCAAACAAAAGTTAGAACACACACGACAAGCTTTCTTTACTAATCAACGGACGAACAAGATATACGTTTGAATTTCAGCATTTTTTTATTTTTTTCTAATTCATCCTTAACATTCGAATGATAGGTGAAAGAATTAAGTGGAAATATACCGTGAGCGTTCTTGTCTCGAGTGTGACTATTTCGTTCTCTTCTCAATGCCATGACGAGTTTTCAAATAGAAAATGGATTCAACACCGTGCCACTTGCGACGCTGAACAAAAATAACCAGTCCTATGTTGTACTGTGAGATAAACTGGCAACATCTTGAAAACTGAGGGAGAGGAACGAGCTTTTAAATTCGTAGAGGTAAACTCAATGTACAGTAGACCAAAACAAAATATGAAACCCGATTCGTGGTCCCTCATTAAAATTTTAAATTGAAGGAATTCTGGAATTTAGTTTTGCAGTTCAATTTTACAGATTTTCAAAGGTTTATAGGTATATCAATCTTCACCTCTAGATTTGTGTGTCGTGCGTTCGTTAAGACAATTTTCTTTCTTAACGACATCGAATACATCTTCTATAACATATGCTGCAATACGTTTTTGAATTAATGTGACAAATTCAATTTTTTAGGTGTGTATTCAGAAAAGGTCGTATATGTGAGAAAAATAGGAATCTCAAGCAATGAATTTCCAAGTTCTTTAAAGGTTAATTTTCTGCTGTTTTGTATTCAAAGTTATCATTATAAGATCAAATTTCTTCACGGAATGAATTGGTTGACAGCATACTATAACGAATAACTTTTAAGGATGCCACTGTTATGCAAGGTTAAGATAAATGCTATAATTTAATTTTCAATTTACTGACTGACTTTTCCTGAAGTCTGAAGCAAAGAGAGAACAAAGTTATTTCAGATACGCGTTTAAAAAAAAGAGGCATAGTCACTATAGTGCGGTTTCAAATATCCTTCAACTTGAATCACGAAAAGAAAAGCGTCACAGATTAGTTTTGAATTACCCAATTGTGACCCGTCGCATCTGGCACGCAATCTCTTATCCTGCCACTACTGGTTCATTAGATTTTAGCTTCATACAAAGTGAAAATTATTGGGAAACTCAGTAGGAAATTCTATTTCCAACACATTCATTCCAAATATTTCCGCCTAGTTATAAAACCGAATACGAAACAACAGTATTTGTCGACTCAACACTGATACCCACAGTCTTAAATAGTGACCCTTCAAGCACTTCTTATCATGCTTCATTATTTGTACTGGCCTTATCCGAAGAAGGATTGGATGTTTCCACGAACAGTCAACGTTAAACTGATTAGGTTAGTGATCACATTCTTTTCAATTTTGTGATTTATAGTAATCTACATCTGAAATTTTCCTTCTTGGGATATTTTAGAAAGTGGATAGGAAGTGTACACAGTCTTGACTTTTATTTAGTCTGATCTACAAGACTGATCTATCAACACGATAAAACTCAAATTATTTTTACGTTATCAAGCTTTTAAAAAAGGTTCCGTAATATGAGAGGAATTCCGCTGGTTAGCAGCGACTCATTTGTTTAAGTACGCATGTTTCAATAAAAGAGACTGTCAGCATCATATTTAAAAGGGGGTGGGGGTTAAACCCATGAACTATTACTTTAATAGCTATTCATCTGATTATGATCAGTATACACAAACGAAGACCTTATAAAATGATCTATGCTTCTCCCCTCATATATTATATAGTAATTTCACATATTCATGATGCAGTGATTGTCTTCACGTTGAGCTTCCTTTAACGGAATTATCTAACAATTCGTCTTACACATCACGGTGCTGTTGGGTGGGTAAACTTGACTGGGATATGAAACAGGCTGACTTGTCAAGTAAAGAGTAAAGAAATGTGTAAATAGCTAACTTTGCATAAAACTCGACTAATTATACTTTGGACAGGGTCAGGTCGCTTATAGCTTTCCTATTTACCAGTTCCCGATTACGTCGTGAAGATTCAGATATTAAACAACGGGTAAATCTCAGTCAATAGAATTTTCAAAATTCCTGCATGTTACTATAATTAAATTGACGATTCTTGCAGATCACGACTCGGGCGAAGGGGAGACCACTACTACAATTACATGTTTTATTATATTGTTGTAACTTTTTAATTTATTATTAGTTATCGTTGATGTCTTATTGTGTGTAATTTATAAATAAAACTTCGATGATCAATTATAAACATTGGGCGCGATACGCTTTCAAGTACTGGAACGTAATCTCTGCAGATACGGGCACACACCATATACGACTTCCAGCAAATACAGTACACGACGCGATGGATTTAATTTGACTGTTTCATGGAAATAGGAATGAAGTGTTCACGATTAATGCCTACTACCAACTCAATGCTACTACCAACTGCTGACTAGCTAAATTTATTACTGACACGTCTGTGACTACTTTCTTAGAGAATAACTGCAACCCTTGCATTTGTGATACTACACTGAAGTATAATACTGAATTAGAGAATTCTTTTATTTCAATGGAAGGAAGATGCACACAATTACTCTCACAAGACGGATGTCTTCGAATAAGTTTGTAACCAGGGAAACCAAGGCCAAACAATGAACTGCAATCGAGGTCTTGTGCGGGTAGGATGCTACTGTGTAATCATCATACAGACGGCTGATAGCTGTATACGGGAAGCGCACAATTAACGTCAGTAACATTCTCATAGGATTGACACACCGCCAGCAAAGGATGTCTTAGAGGTTTCATGTGTATGCTCCGTGGTAACGCACTATACCTGAGAACTCAGTTGTACAAGAAGTGTCGTTATAACTTCATAATTACTACAAATTTTATAATCGACTTCCTGTGAGACCCCAGGATAGCCGAGGAGTTAGAGCACTTGCTTTCCGGCCGGTTCCACTGAAAATAGTAGTTCGGACTTCGGAGCCTATACCAAAAACTGTAGGTTCCGTCCTTGAAGCTCCTACCGCTAAAACTCACTGAATCATCAAAGCCGAAAATTAAAACAGATTCTACATAGAAAGCTTCTATTAAATCTCTCAATGTTGAAACTAAATTTTAATTTTCAAGTCCGATAATATAACCAAACACATACACAACGGTAACAGCCGCTTACCATGTCTGAATTACTTCCCTTTGGAACTAGTGTATCTACTTTGTGAGTAGAAACTTCCTACATTAACATGAGAACCAGAAACGAGATGAAAATGAAGGGATTTGCCTGTTGTAATTTGTGGACGATTTCTGCAAATGAACAATTTTAGCATAATACAGGCTAACTTTCTGAGCTAAAACGAGTACTGCTATATCATAAAATATATAACATAGTCATAAATAACGACGATTTATATATATCACTGTCCACTACGATTTACGATTATTCATTGTTTCTTGAGGACGATGCGTTTTGTTTTCCATTCAGGACAGTGATATGTTATCTTACCTACACGATTTCAGAAAATACTAATGCAAAGGAATGTGAATGTTTAAAAAATACGTTTAATAAAAAATAAATTTATTCGACATTTACATGCAACTTCATGCATTATGCACTTTTCAACTCTGTATATCTAAATATGAGTATCGAGCGGTCGTATCTCAGTTAGAGCGTTGGCTTAGCAATCCGAAGGTTCTAGGAAAGTTCCCTACGACCGCCCATCCTGATTGAGGTTTTCTAGACCCTGGCCGATTACTTTCCAATATCCTCACCCCCACGGTATCCCGGCCTGAGATCTCTGAAGCAATGAATAAATTCCAGTTTTTAAAAAAAATCAACTAATACGAGTAACAGGAAATTCCTTTGGCACTTACTGAGCGCTCAACAACAGACAATACGATACATGAAATGATAATCCTGCTACGAATGAACTGTACAACAATTTGTAAAGCTTTCTGTGATTATCTCGAACTAATAAAAAGTCAAATCGCATGGAAGAATCAAATACTAACAAATTGGGGCGTACGAGAATTTCACTGCATCATGAAAAGTTTAAGTGGTGCAATCAGTTACTATTCTGACACGTGCAATTTAAATGAGCACGCAACTTTATAATTTACGAATGAACTGTAAGTTATGGAAACAATGCATGTTTATTAAGGCAAGTATGCTCCCCGACCTTTTTCAGTTAAAAAAAAAAAACTCTTTACTCAGCCATAACTCAAATGTTAAGATTACCCCGATTGGCCGAGAGGTTAGCTCCTATACAAAATTTGATCCCACTGTTGGCTACTCTTTGTTCAAGGTCAAAATTGTATCCTAAAAGCTATGAAACCCAAAATGTCTTATCAGTTATGCAGGGTTGCATACCATTTAGGGAGTAAATATTACTATTCACGGTTTCATTTAGGATAGAAACGATGAAAGTATTTCAATTTGACGCCGAAAATAAAAATGTTACTTTTTTTTGCCAAATGTATTTTTTAAACAAAATACTGCCGAAAGGCATTTGTGCAATTATTGAATTATTAGAATTTTTAATATACGGATTTTAAACGCAGTTTTCAGTGACTTTTTTCTTCTTCAAAAAATATTAAAGGCGCTCTCACAACGCACATTACACTGGAGAAGAAAAGTGTTAGAAAGATGGCCTTCCATGAAAATCTGAACTTGTGTTTAACCGGAAGAAGCGACATAATTTATTTATATATATATATAATCATCAGCTATATCCATGATACAGCTCGTGGCGATATCTACAAAAAAGGAAACGTTGCAACGATGTGTTCGACATAAAATTCACACGTGAAATACCAAGAATGTCCCTTCTTCCTCTAGTAGAGATTCAGCAGAAATTTAATTTTAACAGGTATAAAATACGTGTATTTTTTTAAATGTAATGTTTCATTCCGTAAACTGTCACAAAATCCCTATGATTTTATAAACCCACACATCAATAGGACAAGACACTAATGTCAAACCTTTCACTGCGTTTTTACATGTCACGGCTTTTTAAAGCAGCACCTAGCGTGTAGGGTCAGATTCAAATGTTTATAGGCACCCATTCATTACAACAACAACAACAAAGGTATCTGTCCTGGCCCGCAGGGCCCTAGACTGGACTTCTGGCTTTCTTGAGCCGCTTTCGTCCTTTGAATCTGATATTTTATTATTTGAATATAATATTTGGTTTGGAATTGAAGCGGATTCCGAGCAATCAACCGAAGCAAGCACCACGCAAACCTCAAGAAAACCCACCTCGGCAAAGAGATTAATATGTGTGTACAGACTTATCTTAATTTATTTGTATAATTTTTAGTTTGAGAAGTCATACAAATTACAAACGACAAAAATTTCTTGGACATTTTAAGTTGGAACGTTGATCGGGAAGACAGCTATAAGGAGGTTTTAGATTGTTATCGTTAGTTTGAAATTGCAGTCTCTAATAGTCATCCGTAGGAATGCTATTGCTCAAGACATTCGTTGCTCCACTGTATTTTTTAGATGTTGTTAAGTAGTTCTTGATGTTATTTGATGTCTTACGATGTCATATGTAAGTCTTGTAGGGAGGTTCAATATAGCAATTTTTTTTAATCTTTGTTGCTATTTATGTAATTTAATTTCATTCTTTTTAGGTATTCTTCCATGGAAATGATATTAATATTTTGATACATCCTTTTCTGATTTCCACATTTTTCTTGATACACGTAGCCAGTATCTTTCGTATTTGCCGAGTAGTTCAATGTTTGTATTACTATTGTATAATTCATGGCCATACGTGACAATGGGTCTTAAGATAGATGTGTATATTCTGGTTTTGATATTTTGCGGTAATTCGGCTAATAGTAATGAATGACTTTAGTGCTGAAAATGTTTGCAATCCCTTTTTTCGTCTGTCCAGTATGTGAGTCTTGAAGGAAAGCACCGTACGCTGATTGTAAGTATTCTTGCCGTATCGATTACGTCTGTATTATTCTTCGTTAGTGCGAAATATGACAATGGAAAAAACATGTTTCATGATCTAAAAACACTTCAAACAAAAACATATATGCCAACTAATAATAAAACATTAAGTTTTAAGCTCGCTAACGTTTTTAGCTCAAAGCAAAAAGCAACGTAATCGATTATTTTCCGTTATTGCTTTTGTAAGCAGTACATCATCTTAGCAATAGTTCCCTAAATACATAAAGATACCTTAAGAACAATTACGTTGAAATATTTGTCAACAGAAGAACATTTGTTCAATTACTTAATTTCAGTACAATTTTAATGCTGTACGAAAAGAGTAGCCGTAATATTTTCTACTCTTACGCAACGGAAAATAAGCTCATCCTGGTTTAAAAATTGCTGAGTAACAATATACTAGTACAAAGAATTCTCCTTTTATTTATTTGAAAGGGAATCGAATTCATTTGTTATAGTACTCAAGAAAATTTGTTTCTGCGTATTAAGTTCGACACTTTACTATCAAATCAATCCAGTAACTTCAGCAGAAACTATAGTACAGAAAAATAGGAATTCTGAACTATTGTTACTGATAATTATTACGTCATAGTTTTGAAGAACTTTCAAGTGTCAACGTCATTTTTGTTCCCTTTTATTGATTCCCCACTTTGTTTCCCACCTGTTATGCAACAAGAGATAATAACTTGGTTTATGAACACTGCATGCAACGCCTACACACCCTCACGCAGCACGATAGGCCAAGATTACGAGGGATGCCAAGAATCGATTAGAGAAACTGTTTTACGCCCAAGTTCTTATTCTCTCTCTCAAAGTAATATTTTTAAATCGTTGTTCCAGTAACATAGACCTAACTCCAAAGAAATCTATACATTTTGGATGTAAAGTAAAAACAAAATGAAGATTGTGCTTGTTGGCATTTTCCTGTTTCTTGGGATCTGGCAGTAGATGCGTGGAAAGTTTCGTGTGGTATGGCGTACTCTCTTCTCCTAGGAGGAGAGTCCAAGCACAGCTCCAGGGAGACTGCACAGCGATCAATACAACAGCTGCCTTCCCCCCCGATCAATATCTCAAGTGATGGGGTCTACACTCAGTGTGTCACAGCAACGCAGCCTGCTTCTTCCTTCCGTCCTTTCCACTTGCTACATGCACACACATACACACCCCTCCTACTACAACAATACCTCACATATCCACTACGGTACGTACTATTTAATGAAGTCCCCCTACTTTCATGATCCAATTCACAACTCTTCTGCGCTGAATACCCATTACCGTTGCGATATTCCTCACCCAGCGATGTAAGACCTACGAAATATGAGCCTTTCTGCCAAATGAATGCGAATAATGTCAAAAGACAAACAGAACATAAAAAAAATCATTACGTACAAAACCAAAACATCCCTTCGTGGAGTGACAGCTGTAACATGAGGTCAGCAGTGCAAAGCTGATGCAGTAAAGTGAACCACAACTACCGCGCAGGAATTTTGAAGGAGGGCCGCAACATAAAGTTTTCATTCCTCACAAAGAGGCTACTAGTGTCACTACAACGGTCCCATAAAAAATATAACTACAACCACAAGATAATTACTAATCACCTGTACGCATTTCTCTCTCTCTCTCTCTCTCTTCTGAAGATATTTTGCTTAAGTTTCATCAATGTACCCACAAATTCAGAGCTATACAGTTCTGTAAACACACACACACACTACCAGCAGCAATTATTTTAACACATTCCCTGCACAGAATTTTCAATGTGGGACATGAGCAATATGGTTAGCAATACAGAACATGAAAATGGCAAGAAAACAATTTTCCACACGACCACTGATATCAAACGCATTAACATTCGTTTGTCTTCTCTCAGGGCATTTATAATTAACTGGTCTTGTTGCTCTAAATCTTACTAGCTTCTAATATTGTCATTTTTTCTTGTAAATGTAACATGACAATAGCTAGAATGAAAGCATGCAGCTTATGTCTAGACAGTCCTTACATCGCAAACTTACTTGTAATAATTATAATAATTACTTGTAATAATTATCTAATACATACTTAAAATTGCTTGAAACTTCAGAAACTCTTTATTGCGAAATAACTGAACTGCCAAATTGTGCTTTCTATGGGACGTGCTTGCTTTGCTTACTCATTACTTTTGGGGGTATGAATTACAATTATATAAACAAAGTGAACGAAACTGTTAGTTGTTTTAGACTATTTCACCGAGACTGTAATTATTTTCAAATTTAATGTACCTAAATAATGATAGCGTTTACTGGCACGAATGCAGTCCTATATTTTATTCTAATACAATTTCGGGTCTGAAATTTTCTGACAAGTGACAGAACAGAATAGGAAACTAACATTTATGCCTGAAAGCGGATGTCGGTTGTGTTTACGTATTGACAACACTTGCACACGGGAATCCTGGCGTAATATCAAATGGATTGCCGTGATATTTTAAGTAACAAGCGAAAATATTACTGTGACAAGAACAGGAAATAAAATAAACGAAAAAGTGGTTGTTTTTTTTAATCAGTCTAGAAAGCATTACTGACAGCGCGCGCGATCTTAGATATCGTAGTACTAAGTCCATAAACTTGCCTTCGTATCATGCTCTAGCCCCTAAAACCTTGAGCAAACTATTCAAAGAATTTCTACTTCCGATATTAAAACGATCGGGAGACTCATGCACGAACGCATACAATACATGCTTGTAATCAATTATGTCGTATTACTTTCCAATGGGGCACATTGCATGCTGCATTATCACTTATACGGAACATTTTGAATACCTAATCTTATTTACTAGCTGTACTTTTTGTCTGTTTGTTCTAAAAACAATACTTGTGTGTCATATGCACTGCATGAATAGTTAACTGAATTTTGGCACCACGCGGATTTAAACAAGTATTTTACCTAAAACTGTAAAAATGATGGTGTTTAGTCTGTTTTCTCACGGTTATTTATTTTTCCTACACTCACATAACACCACATACAATGCTTAATTCATGAACATAAAAAGCTGACATCATGCCTATGTTACCAGTCTTATCACTGACATCGCTTATTTTTCTGCGCTCTTAATGACCAATACGTTCTAGCTGGATTCAAAATACTTAAATTTGTAGTCCAAATATGCGAAACCATATTTGCGTAGCACGTTCAACAACAGCCTTCTTACTAGCAACAGAACCAACGATGACATTAACTGCTGCCTTTTCAGATATATCTGCTTTGAAATGTAAGCCAAATTTCAAAGTATAAAATGACGTCATACCGTGTGCACAAAATCTGAGTAATGGAGTGGGGCATGCTCACTCACTTTCCATTGTGCCATCTCGGTATTTGCATAGTGCAACAAAAAAAGGTTAAGTTCAATATGAGGTTTGAGAACGGCCGACTGTAAAACAACTGGATCATTCTGTTTCGGCAGCGAAAACCTGGAATTCCCTGTGGAAGTCACCCTACCAGTTATAGCGCGTTCAGGGCAAAATTTAAATTATTGCTATATAACGAGACACCTCGAAGCTCGAGCACTTACGACTCAACTTGACAATTTTATAAATGGGTTTAATATCTTTGGGTTTGTACATGTGTGCTAAATTATAGTGGTAGCAACAATATCTCATTAGCGCTTAGGTAGATATACACAACTAACATCTTATACTGTATTATTCTATTTCATCTACTGCAAGTATTTCTCGAGCCATATTAATATTTCGGTATACAGCTATTTTGTTTTATTTTCATCATTTTGTTGTGACTGTTTTGCATTGCGCTTAGTGGCAGAATAACCACAGGTTTAAATTCGCCTTCTTGAAAAGAAATTTTCAACAATTCTATACATTCATTCGCTATATTACAAACCATTTGAATTGAAGAGAAAATGAAAAATTTAATCAGATTGAAAGAATAACGTAGCATATTACTTTAAATGCTCATCAATATAACATCGCTGCTCACATGGGTCTTTTATTCTTGTGCATTATAACAAGTATATGCGATGCACAAACCTTTTTATGCTCAAAAAGTTCTCAAAATGTATAGAAAGATACTATGACTACATAAGGCTGCACAATGTGTCAATATGAGCATAGTTCAACACTGATATGGGAACCTCAAGCCTCCAAACGCTTAGCTTGGTTAGCTTCGTTTCTGTAAGCTTAGGCTCGTTTATTTTCAAGAAGGCATCTAAAGTATGGCCAATTTAAAATATAATCTAATTATGAGTTACTTACGTTTATTAAGTTATTTTCGGTTAGGAAGTTTTAACTTACTATATCTGATTACGTTACGTAAGGTTAAAATGTTTAGGGTGGTATCTAAAGAGCATCCGCACTTTGTACTAGATTTAACTGTTTTATTGAATTTAACTTTTGTAATCTAACGACTTTGAATTTCATTATTTCTTAATTTAATGGTTACGAATGCAAATAAACAACTTCCGAAATGTATCCTACTAAATTATTGAACTGTTATTCATTTGCTACAACTTGTTACGACAGTGTGAAACTTGAATATGACTGCTACGAAAATCTTACGTAACATATTTTGTATTTTGCAAATAAAATGTTTTATAATTGAACTAAATGTTACGAAACACACGTACAGAAATCCTTACTTATAATCCAAGTTCTTATTTATGATTTACCTGTAACTAGGGTTGCCAGGTGTCCCGTATTATGCAGGATTTCCCGTATTTCGAGGAGAGAAATGCTGTCCCGTTTTAACGGCATACGGGACGCCTTTTGTCCCGTATTTAAACATTTCGCTTTTGCCGTGATTACAAAACTATGCATTTACCGATTCTGTATTTCACTCAATTCTGTGAAATTTAATTTCTTTAGCTGGCTGAGTTACATGCTTCCATCAGCATCACTAAAGTCATTTTATAACGTGATGGTGGATCCAGTACTCAAGGCAATGGTGTGAACTCAAAACAGGTTAATTTACATGCTGTACCAAATAGTCATACTGATGTTGATATCTTTGTTCTGAGCATTCCAGGTTCAAATACATTTGGTGAGAGAGTTCTATCGATTCTTAAAAGCAAATCCAGAAATGATAGGAATAAATGTTCAACTATGATGATAGAAAGTTCGTTTTACTTAGTTTTGATGACAGTTGTCAGGAATGTCATGATTAAGAGAGATGAATAAATACTTGAAATTGCTGAAAGTGAAGTAAAATAATATATGTTTCAATGTAAAAAAAACCAACAGAAGTATGCGAATTTAAATACGTAGTTATAATAAATTATGTACTTTACATTCGATCATGGATTTGAGTTTTCTCTTCCTCTCCTCTTCCCCCCCCCCCCCTCCCTGCTTCTTGGTGTTGCGAGAATAATTGCATATGATGAAATTTCTTTGAGTTACCTGTGACCTGTCCCGTATTAACGCTCCGAAAACCTGCCAACCCTACCTGTAATTCGAGGTTTGTGTTGTGTTTTGCGGCATACACCAAACTCGATCAATAGATGGCAGGGCAAAATGTTCTGTAATTTATGTTGTTAAATCAACAAATTAAAAGAGAATGTTGAATGGAATTTAAAGTTTAAATCCAACTCAACAATATTTCAATTAATCATTCGAACGCTGAAAATATTCACCAACATTTTTAAGTGTAAAATCTTACTTGATGTAATCTTATATAGACTAAAGAACTATATTTTTATTGGGACGCTTCGACTTAATAAACTACTCTTCAAAAGATATTACCAAGTTTTATTTTAAGCTCGCAGCTGATCTGCTAGAGTGACTTTCTTGCTATCCTTGGTCAGATTTACTAGTTGAGAGTCGCCTCACCAAATGTGCGTAAAAGCCTGGGTTCCCTAAAAGAAGGCACATCAACTACAAATTTATATGACGTCACTTGGAAGAACCCTACGAGGAGACCAAAAGAGTAAAAACTCATGACCGTTGAGAGGAAGTTAGTCGGAGCAAAATAATACTGACAATACGTATACTCATCTTAATTACAAACGACCTATTTTAACCTTTTTTTTAAAAAAGTGCATATGATGTTCTTCCTACGGGTGCTAAATTGTGGAACTTCGAGATTTGAAAGATTTTCAGTCTATTTTCTATGAATCTGAGTATACATGATGAAAACAGTCTATTCATACGAAGCTGTTACAAAACAAGTTATTGCTTGCAATCTGTTAAGTAAGGACGAGCTACCAGCTATTAGTTAGGCTACTCGAAGTACTTACTGCGATGCCGCACATTTGGCAGAATGCCAAAAACAATAACTGGTAGTTAACACGAAATCGTGAGTCAATATTTTATTTAATATTTTTCTCTTGAACCTCGAGATGGTGTAATTTACTGTTTTGATTCAATCACAACTGACCTTGAAATGCACATACTCAGGTGAGTGACTAGCAGTAAAATATTACGTACTACATACTCTATGTTACGTGAACAAATTACGTTATTAACCGACACAATTATACATATTACTTAACTTTAAACACACATATACTTGTGTTTTGAAACTCTTATTCCTCTGGAAGCCTAGCAGTTAATTCAAGGCCATAGACTTAATTACTCAAGGAAAATTAAAGCATTGCCCCCCGCCCCCTCAAGTTCGTATTTCTAACTAGAAATAAGGGAAACTTCAAAACAAATGATGTAACAATAGATTGTTTAACAATAGATTCTTTATACTATCTGTGGACATGCAACTACAATTACACACGAAGCAAGATTTTTTATTGGTATCTATGCTTTCTAGTAATAGCGTTGAGTCTCTTGACAAGAGGTGAAGGAAGCACCAAGCACCCTGTCCTGCAGAAACTAATATATGTAAGTAGGGACGACAAAGACTATTTCACACATGATTGCTATGCAGAATACACTAGAATGAAGCATTTCAAATATACAAAGAGTCTTACCCACTTTAATCATTCCTGAATGAGAGGAGGAGAAATGATTAAAAAAAAAAATCAACACTACCCTAATAAAAGTTGTGCTGTAACCAATTGTAAATATTACATGCTCTTCAATAACAAGTGGTATCTGCAAAATATTGTATATCTGTTAAACTGCTACTTACGAGGGAACTGTCCCAAACTAGCAATCAAATCTAGTTACCACATGATGTTCATCTCATCTGAAAGAATATCTGATTACTCACATGCGAATTTCTCCGTACAAAATCAGAACGCTAAGTCCAAGACGTTAAGGAGCATTTAGATGCTTCGCGCTCCCTTATCTCAGGGGAAGTTACTTCTCACAATCCACTGTAATATAATCCTGCATTATTGGGGTATTTGTGTATTACTATTACCTTACTATTTACATTCGTACAATTATTGAAAGAATGTTATAGTACGGCAACACTGTTTCACTGGCCTGCGTCTTTCGAGGCCACCACAGTGATCCCATTAGATAGTACTTTTATCAATCAGATTTTTCCATTACTGTATGCAAAGTTCAGTATCTGAGGCCGACTAACACACAGAGTTAATTACTATTGGCTCTCAATTATGTGGTAATCCTCATTGACTGAGTTACTCACCCGTCACTGAGCCATTCCATATTTTGCGTTCTGTGGGGTCTTAATTGCAGTCCAGAAGCTTCTAAGCTAGTGATTAGTATCACGAAAGCTGGAATTGGAAATATACAGAATGGTTATTCTGCCAGTAATGTTTTCTGGTTGTGACAGGTGGAGTACGACCCTGGTAGATGAACATAAGGCGTGTAATTGAACACAAGATTTTGAAAATGATATACAAGCCGAAACAGGACGATATGACAAGAGCATGGAGGAATGTTCATAATGAAGAACTCCAATGAATGACTACGATTCACCCGATGATGTAAGAATAATGAAATCACGATGGCTGAAGATGGACAGGCTATGTATTGCGTAGGAAGGGTATAACTGATAGTCCACCGTGGTTGGAAAGCCGAAGAAGAAAAGACCGTGAGGAAGACAATATTAGAGGGATCCTAGACAAGTAGGTACTGTATAGAAGGGACCAAAACGCGAATTCTACTCTGTTAGTGGGTGGGTAGTTAATCCATAATAAGCCGGATAAAATTATAGAATCCTCCACATCATTGACTTGGCACAAACTAGTGTCATTCTGTGAAGAAAAAAAAACTGGCTATTTTCGTCTTCATCGTTCGACATCATACACAGACAGTTGCAAATTTTTCTTGCAGTAGAATCTTATTTCACTTGGAAATCATCATTACTCGACATGTTCGCCTTAGGCAGTCTATACATCCCGGTTTTCCGGGGCAGTGAGTTTCTAATACATAACGCAATCTAATTTTTTCAAGATTTTTATTGAAGATAGTTCTTGTCTTGTGTCGCAGATTTGAAGGAGCATACACCTTTCAATGGAATAGCTACCTGTGCTAGGTACCACAAAGCACAAAAATTCCGTTGATCGTGCAATATCACTAAAACTGTTAAATTACTCAGATGTATTGTCTTCTAATGTTGAAGCTATTGCTTTTTAAGTCTTGATTTTTTCATCTACACCATCAGAACCGAGAAGTTGGAAAGTTTCTGAGATTTTGTCAATATAACTGTCATAGCTTTTCAGTCATACTGCAAAACAAGGTAGGTACCTCTCATGCCAGCAGTGGAGAGAATTTTGTAGTTGCCGGGAGCTCTTAAATCTTATTTTCTTACTTAAAGAAAAATCTCCTAACAGGCTTTTACATTTTTCTTAATGAGTGAAACGTACTTCTGATTCATTCATAACCAACTGGGAGTCTGACAGATACATAAAGTACAATGTTCAACTGTCTCAGTGATTTAAGTCAAGTTAGTGCTAGCTGAAACTGTGTTCAACGATTATTTTGTGGGAATAAAAGTCAAAGAAATATTGTCGCGAGATGAAGGTAGCCAAAATATGGTTTGTAAATTCAACGTCGAAAGTGCTTTTTTTTTCTCTCCCGTCGCATTGAACTATTATCAAATGTTTCCTTGATTTGGCTTAGTTAAAAACAAAAATGTGGAGCTCTTGGAAGGTGAATTTGAATGGTTTGTAGGTTGAAAATATTTTGTGAGTACAAACTTGGGTGTGCAACTGTGCATGACTGGGAAAGTAGAAGTGTGCACACAGTAAGTGGCCTAAGTTCTTTGAAACTGCGATTCATTCAGAATAGTATTCTGAATTACTAAAAATCTTATACAGAATATTTATTCTCTGTGCCTGCACACAAGGCAAATGTTGAACACATACTTTCTTTGATCGTAACTGTAGATACCACTGAAAGCATATTAGTGTCACTAAAATTTCAGTATGAAGGTGGCGCTCCACATTCTCGACCTACCGCACGAACGGGTCAGTCCCACGCTCGACCGGCTTTACCTCCCAAGTGTCCAGAAATATCAAGGACATTCTGCTACTCAATTTGATAGGAGGCCAGAGCCACAGGTATGGGAGCACTGCAGAAAAAAAGTCGTTAGCGGTATCCTGACGGGAGATGAGCCTTGATTGTCACTCAGACCCGCTACCGCCTGAGCCACGGTGACTGCCAGAAAACAAACAACATAGATGGCTGGCTCTAAACGTATCTGCATCAAGTCCCCCCCCCCCCTCAAAATTGTAACAACTGTAATGCAATGCAAATTATTGCATAAAGAAGACGTATATTGATATGCTAATGTTATAGATGAAAAACAGAATTGTGGTAAGTCATAAATTACTTCGTGAGGATAGTGTTTCCTTACGTCGGCTTGCACTTGTGACACTTTGTCCCGGTTTTAGTTTAGAAGTTTATGGCAACCCTGGCCTTAGGACCTTTTGATATATATAACAACCTTCATATATTATCTATCGATCTAGAGATTCACAAGTTCTGGAATTCGTTAAAGGTTTCTCGAAAATATGAACTCTTTGCGGGATTCGGCAGATTTTCGAAACCCCCTGTAACGGCTTCCAGAAAATTCCACACCCTGTAAGTTTTAAAGATATAATAAATAGGCAAGTTTCTAAAGACTCAATTTCTAGAATTTTCACGTGTCAGAAAATAAAAAGTAACTTGGAAAAGTATTGAAATTTAACGTAAAAAGGGAAATCACTGAACATACAAAATTTCGGTATGTTGAGGGTTTATTTTGAGGTTTTGGAAGTGTAAAGAGGTGAAAAAGTCAGAATTTGAACAGAGATGCCAAAACCGCTCCGCTATCTCCGGCATCGTCTAGTACTGCTCTACACCGATACAACAAAAACAAAAGCGATTCCCTAAAGAGGCAGCTAATGAATTACATATAATAAGAATGAACATTTTATTTTATGATTGGCTAAATTGGAGAAAAACGCACTATATAATAAAATATTGTCGCAGCTATTCTGTTAACAGACTGCATTCTTGTAGATCTTTGGGTTTTACTAGTTCATATTTAGTGGCTTATCCGCAAAACAAACGAGTAAACAGAACACCTACATTAACCTGATAATGGGAACCAAGCTCGAACGACGACCGTCTTTTCCGGAGATACGAGATGAAATAGGTTATGAACTGAACAGCTGTTTATTAGTTTTATTTGGTAAGCGAATCAGGCGCTGAAAGTTTGAAGTAAATAATATTAAAGGAACTAATACCATATAAATGCTCTATACAGACGTGTCAAAGTTCTTGATTTTAAGAAATAATAATAACAAACAGTCGTTTACAGTTTTACCTTGGCTTCCAGGAATCTTGATTGAAAAGCTCAGAACACTCCAGTAATCGTTCCATCGATAAAAAATGGTTCAAGAATGACAGGTACAAAGATCAAAATGTACAGCCTTGAGGTTGACAAAGCACTGTAATTGTACGCCACACACTATACGAAATCTAATCCACCATGGCCTGTGTTTTGTCTACTGAAAACGTAAAATTCTCATGCCAAAACCACAAATGTACCCATGGAAGACGTTTCTTCCATTCCACATCCTAAAGCACAAGCAGTTATGGATTATACACTACGTTGTATTTCAAGTCTATATCAAGATTTTACTGCACTGACTGGTCGGTGCACAAGGTTATTTCTATCCATTTTGTTATCAATGTCCCAATTTTTCATTGTTAAGCGATGTAGCGAAAGATATTAACAGTTGTTAAGGATGTAACAACCGTACTATAAATTAAGATCCGATGTAGTTTACGAACCACTTTTTAAAAAGGTAACTAAATATTTTAATGCTTCACCCGATTATTTGTGTGTGGAATTTCGGAACATGATCGAACTCATTTCTTTCTTGCTGCCTGCAGGAAAGAAAACAGTACTAGCCATCACTTTACGGCCAAATAAGTACGGACTTCATGCAGGAATCCACAAGCGTCGACATATTTTCGAACGCTAATTATAATATTCTAGTATTGCATACAAATGGGAATTACTTCACACAAAGCGCTTCTAAGGTCATCAAAGAAGTACTAGACAAAAACGTCCATTTAGTTTAAGCTGTTAATTTCAGGCCAAAAGCAGAATATGTATAAAAAAAAAAATCAAGTGTTAACATTACTTTTGCTCAAGAAATGGTTTAGGAAAAAAATCCGCTGAATTCTAATATTAAATCAAGAGAAAACATATGACGACGCTTCCGTATAACGTTAACTAAAAATATATTGACAATGCTCTCGTGGAGATAAAACTTGCAAACTACAAATAAAATTTATTGATTATCTAATCACACCAACCTACTTCGCCTGTTGGCACTCACGATAAGGCTGTATGTATCCTTCTGATCGTAGTAAACAAATCCTTGATATATTGCTTTTATTGCGTTAACGTTACCATAGTAACAAAGGACACTGATAAGATTAGTGTGCTACAGGGTGATTGAAAATTCGCGCCTACAAACCACATTTTATTTCTTGGCATATTCTAAGACTCTTTCAGACTATTTCAGTCAGTTTTTCAGGAGTGTTTCATAAATAATAATAATAATAAGAAGAAGAATGCAACCCAGATCTAAAAATATGCAGGTGGGTACTATTGAATCATGTTGTCGTTAATCTTCTCACTGGGGCAGCAATGATTGTTATAGCAATTACAGTATTGAGTGACACCTCATCTAAATTGAATCATACAGTTCGAAAAGGAAGTTTTTTTTCTTTTCTCCCATTTTTCCGTTCTATAAACATTCACGATTCCCAAGGTAAAACGAATCAAAATAAATAATCATGGGAGAAACAAGCCACGTGTTCCTGTATTCATTTCGACAAGTGAGCAGCTTACCTTTCTTTTCCCCTCTGTTGAGAGACTAGTAATGATTGGTGCATCGAAAGATCTTGATGTTTATCGAGAGTAAGTTCCTCATGAACAAACTGAACTTCTAAATTTTACGAATTCGTTTTTGATTCACGCACTTAAGTTAAAACTAAAAGCGTGGGCATTAATTGATAATATACTCAACAAAAAGATTTTTTTCATTATCATCACCTCACGGAACTACTGCATGACTAACTTAAGAGGAATTACCTACATATATTGGAAAGGTGCCAATCAATCATGAAATGATTATGGACGTACGGAATGCGAGAATGTGTGAGATTCTGCAATTACATTTTGAATCTCTATTCGTGACTATTTTTGTTTCATACTGTGTTTTTACTCTTCATATGCGGTGAGGTTGTAAAGAAAGTAAGTTAACACTTGTTTCACAGAGCACTGATCTCGTCGCGGAAGATCTCAACGAGGTGCATATAATGAAGTGAACATATTACTATCTGCAGTCTGCCAAATACCTCACTTCACCCTACGTGCCCAATTGCATTATTCAAATTCACAAGTTTATTCGAACATTAACCGAGGGTCTGCCCGAAAAGTATCCATCCAGCCATGCTCAATATAGCGAAAACTTGTCACGCGATCTTGATGTACTCCGCAGCCAGCTAAGAGTGGATATACCCTATGAATATTCAGTCCACAGTAACACGTCGTTTAGATTCCCAATGAACGCCCATTAGGGAAACTGCAATGACTTTTGCTTTGAACTTTGACATTAAGCCCGCGAAAACGATACTAATGAATAATGATCAAGGAATAAAGCTTTAAGGCGATGCGAATTTAACGTCGTCTGTAGACTGACTAGCCACACGTCAGCGTGGCTGTGCGCAAACATGCGCACTAAGATACACTCAAAGCTGGTTGACAAGATACATATGATCAAGTGGCAAGTTTTAGATAAACACAGCTGGACAGTTTTTGGACAAACCTCGTATACTCACATTCAGTTCGATCTCGGTGATCATTGTTCTACGTAATTCAAAATCTCAAATACTCCCTTTTTAGGTTGATGTTTAATTATCTAAATGAAGAGGGCTTTCTCGCCGCTGCAATAGGTTTTATCAGTTGAGCTACTGAAAGCTAGGATGTATATACAAGGGGGGGACGGTGTCCGAAGGGAATTGGGTGGCGTGAGCCGCGGAGGGAGGGCAGCTCCTGGTTAGTGGTGGCATACGCGAAGGTGCTGTTGAGAAAATTTCCCAATCCCTGTGCTTGTAATTTGAGGGTCGAGAGAGTCGTCATGAATAGTATAAAGCAGGGTCTCTCAACCTGGGGGGCCGAGGTGAAAAAATAAATTTTATAAGGGTTTTGTAGGTTAACACTAACTTCTAAAGAAAGTATTTTACTTTGCTTGCTGTTTTTAATAATTAAGATAACGTAGTTTGCTGAATATTTTTGAATAATATAATTAGGCTATTTATTATAAATACAGGAAATAAACTTATGTTTTGAAATGAAAAGCAAATATTACACAAAATAATTGTGGGTTGCCGGTTTAGAAAGTATGGTGAAAGGCGGGGGGGGGGGTCCACTGGCTCGAAGGTATGATGAAACAGGGTCGCGGGTTGAAAAAGGTTGAGAAACGGTGGTATATAGTGACAACTGACTACTAAATTTTTAGCCTTACTACAGCAAAAACAAGTTTTTCAGCATTCGTGACAAAATCGAAAAGATTTACATCAGTGAGAATTTTTCCAGAGAGTACTTCGTCTCAGAATTTGACATGGATTACACTGCCACAATGCCTCCACACTAATATTTTCTTGCTTTAGCTCCGGAGAGACAGACACTGTAAAATTGACAAATTTTAACCGTCACTTTGACATAAAGCTTTCGTCACCACCAGCTATCGTTCACTCCAGATCTCGGAAGATCTTTTCGGCTACGTAAGTCACATATTTTATAGGTTCATGTAGACATTACTTTCTACTTGCGAAGTTTACTGATATATGTATCTTCTAACCACGGTCCCAGCGGCCGACCAACCTGACTGCGGGTTTTTCCAGTCACACAGCAAATGGCGGGATAGCACCTTCAAAATACGTCCTGGCTGACACCTTCCCGAATCCTTTCCCCTCCTCTATCCCGGACTGAACCTTAAATGCCTAAAGGCCATAAATAAAATTCAATTCAATTCTAACCACGGATCACTTGGTTCGATCCAGAATGGGATTTCATTACCAAGAATATCAATTTTTATCGGCCCAGACAATCCCTTACTAAATGCTCCGGTAAGTCAAATAACTTTATAAAGTAAGAAAGCTGCCAACTATAACAATACGGAACTTATGTAATGCTTATTATCTACATCGTTTGACTGACGGAGTACAACAACTTGAATGCAATCATGCCTTGTGTCTCTAATACTCTAATATATTATATTATATAATATATTCTCTGGGAGAATGGTGAAAAGTTACTTCACGTAATACAAAATTTACAGCATCACTCTTCCACTTAATGATATTTTCATATTTCCTGTATTCCAGAAACCGTCATAAACATGTAGACCATCTGCTCTACGTGCAAAAGCTACCAGTGTGTTAGCCTGTGCCCCTCTCTGTTATCCATACAGCGTATAAGCTGATAAGTGTTTCAGGCAGATTCTGCTTACATAATTATTAACACAGTGTAAGTTTTCACACTAAATTGTAAGCTGTTAAGTAACTGTGTTTGAGTCCTACCTTACACAAACTTTTATTCCTTTGTATCAGTACGTAAAGATAAACAACTTTTATCTGTTCGATGGGAGCAGAAAAGGACCAACTATAGAAAAGACAAAACGCTAGAGAAAATAAAAACAGAACCAGACAGAAAAAACTAAAAAGGAACTAATGATCTTTTTGTTTTTTTTAAAAAAAAGGACAAAGCCTGAAAGTATGGATAAGAAAAAGAATTCGGAGAGTTTAAATACTGTACGAAACTATGAGCTAACAAACGCTACGGCGAAACCTTGGGATCTGAACAGGGAAGGGAATCTGCCGATCTAGACTGAATTCTGGACAGCTGAAATAATACGACCACATATATATATATATATATATATATATATATATATATATATATAGTCACAGAATACTTCAGTATGAATTTGTACAAGTTCTCTGAGCTGCGAAAGTAAGTGATAACTAAAGTTATGGCAAAAAGAACAAAACGTTCTATGAATGCAAAATGAAATGAACAAGCTATGCAATGAAATTAATGTAATGGTAGAACAGCCATTTTTTTTTTTTTTAACGATTCCATTAAAAATTCGACTTATTAGATCAATAGCACATTCAACGAAAACTAATCTGTGAATATTAATCACTGAAGGTAAATAATTTTGAAATCAAAATCCCTGAGGTAAGAAAAAGGAAACTTCGTATTACGAGTTCTAAGAAAAATTGAACTTAGCGTGTTGTAGCTTATGAAGCAAAAAAAAAAAATCTTTCACAGAAGACATATATCATGTTTTCTTGGACTATTAACCAGAAATACTATCCAGATTCAAACATTTTGACAATACAGTTCCAAGAAAAATTATGTTACAAACTTATGAAGCGCAACATTAACTACTACTAAACACTGACAATCAAATGTGATACTTTTCTTATTTCTAACGTGGCAAAGACTAAGTTAAAACTTGAGGGAATAAAACTCTTGGCGAAAATGAAAATTCATTCAAGAAGATTCTAAATAGGATACCAAGACTGTGAGACGAACATAAAATGAGGATAAACCTCAAGGAAACGAAAGGAATGCAAATTAAAACTAATGTTACGGCAGCAAAAATCAAAACTGGAAGAGAAAAGGTACAACAGGGATCTGCGAATTGTGAAAAGATATAGTAGAAGCAATGGGGAAAACGTTGTTCATTAGAACAAGCCTTTTCTGGGAACTGATGAACAAAAAATTAAGCAAAAAGGTAGATGAAACGTTCTGTACCAAGAGCACAAGTATAAACCTTACGAAATTGTACGACGAAATAGAAGACTTCGAAATGTGCACATTAATTTTTTAATTTATTTTAAGGCCTTTAGGCAACTACAGCTCAGGCCGTGTGGATGATGGGATGAATTGGTGAAATGAAGAAAGTGGGAGGAAACGGGAGTACCCCGAGAAAATCCACGCACACGGTGTTTGTCCACCATAAAGCCCACATGGCATGAGCAGGGATCGATCCGACACAAGCAAGGTTAAGGTTCACAAAACGGGGAAAACACTGTGTCTGACTGAATACAAGTTACTTGGCAACTCTGAATTACGTAAGGACAGGATTCGAAAGTGGTGCTAATGTTTTTTTAGTTTGTGACTATTGCTCATTAACATGAAGGTTTTCAATTCAGGAATCACGTAAATCTCCATTTTCGTGTAATAGTAGCAGTATCTGAGAAATGTTTACATGCGTCAACCAAGCAAACCTTTCCTTTTCGCTGAAAAATGATGCATTCCATCCGTTCGACTCTGAAAGCTTGGCTCTTCCTCTCGAGTGTGAATTATTATTAACGTCCTAAACGCGCTGGTGAACTTCTAAGAACGGGACCTACAGTTTTTAGTAATGTGGGCTCCGAATCACTGCGTTCAATGGACCACGGCGGGACACACACTCTCGAATTTTGAGGTTTCCCTGGACTACCGTTCTGGTTAAGTTACGAGGCCTTCGTACCTACGTTGCGCGCGTGTGTGTTAGTTTTCATATTTTTGAAGATTTAGACCAGTGACACTCAATAAGGAAATTCTGGAAAGCGGACCCAATAATACATGTGAATGTGTATCTAATGAACTATCTGAGATTTTGACAGTTTACTTTAGCTACAAAATTAGAATTCCCCCAATTGATGACGTTATACACCTGCGACCTATGTTACCTATTTATTTTTACGAACAAGTGACCGTTTTAAACTGAAGTTATTTAATACAGTGTCAAAATACTGTTACAGTAAACACTGACTTCGATTCAGGATCATTTAAAAGGTATGGTTTATTACGTTTGAAGGTTATTGAAATAGTATTCTAACGTACATTCAGACCTGAATGACATGAAGATTAACTACTAACGATTATTTTATAGCATTTCCTAAGTGTCATATTATTTCAGAATTGGCATAAGTTTTCGTACAACGTACAGAATAATGGCATTATAATTTACAACTAAATTCCTGACAGGCTTATTGTACAAGAATGTATATAAAACGATGTGTTATCTGTTATGACAAAAGTTATTGAACACTATAGAACAAAAAGACTGGTCAATGTGTTCTCTTACATCTAAAGCATACGGAAAAAGTAACAAGTCATTCGACTTCATAGTGTCATTAGAAAAAGCTTTGTAAGGAGTGAAAAAGCTGATAGTCCACAGAACTTACCCCTGGGAAAGATGGAGCATGAAGGTTCGAAAGCACATATTATTAACTAATCTTGAGAGAAATGTGGGTGCACAAAGCAACATGCGATGCTACTAGCCACCTCTCCTTACCACTCCATCTTGCCTCCATGAAAGCTGGATTACAGGACTTCGCCACAAGCCCCGGCACGTAAAGAAATCATCTTATGTATCTCAATCAGCATTATTTGGAAAACAAGTTTTCCCAGAACGATATTCTCAGCTCTTCAAATCACGCTGTATATAGTACAGTGCTCGAAGTGGGTTAGAAACGGTACGGGAACGTTTGCACCTCACACCTAGTGGCGGCGATTAACTATTGAAAATAAAGGCAATGAGGTCCCATTAACACAAAGGTAGGGAAACGCTAAATCCAAAATTAAAAGCGTAAGGGCACAATGTTCACCCTCGTTCCCCTCCACTTCGAGCACTGTGTACATATGGTTTGAGTACACCCTATAAAAAAGAAGAGAACCAAATGAAGGTTAACACAAGTGGATACCTAGGAATGACAAGATTTATGATATATTCAACGATCAAAGCAAATTTTACACTTTTTTAAAAATAAAGTACCCTAGAAATATGCATTGGGGAAAACTGAAATTTTATCCACGCTACAGTTAAGCATCCTAATGAGTGAGCCGCTGTCTAGGAGTATCAATCTCTTTTGTTATTGGAGAGCTATTCATCGAGTGTCACTTCCAGCAAAGCAACAACTCGGAAACGCTTCCAGCAAAACCGCCAGATCTAAATCCGACTGTGCTATTTAGAAGAAAAAAAAACTTCCAAATTAAAAGTACCTCGACAACGGTTTTGAAAGTGAAAAAGAACAACTAAGAAAAATCTTATGAATATCGAACACCAAAGAATAATAATTGGCTTCATTATTTTATTTGGAAAAGTAATTTTATGTTAGTGTACGAATACTTATGTCCAACTTAAAATGTCAATAATGAGAATATTTATCTGTAGTATACTCAGAATTGTAAGTCTTTCTCTGTATTATTATTATTTGTCTATTCAATACAAAGTTTCTCATTTACAATATTCAAATACTTACTTTCATACCACTCATTCCCTGGGTTCTAAGTTGTTTAGAGCATTTTGTTCATGAAAATGTAGTAGTTTTTTTTTTAACATAAAACTAATTATGAAACTTGGATGTTCCAGGAAGGAAAACTAAGGCTAATGAAACTAATAGTACATAGGAACCATGTACAGTCGGGTCTCCCGATAATTGGAATCTCAGAACAGAAAAAGCAGAACAAAGGAAATGGCTCAAGGCACTTGCTGGGAGCAAAAAAGTGAGCTACTGAACATTTATTAAGACCCAGGCCTTGCAAAGAAAGTTTATAGGGCCTACATGTTTTTTGTCCTCACTTGTACATTAAATGTTCCTTGGTTAAAAATGTTAATCTGTTATTAATTATCCGGCATGGCTCAAATGAAAACAGTTCACTCTAACAGAACATAGTAAGTTGAAAAGCTATTAATTTCGCATGCAGTTCATCATATGGACATTAACTGTCGACTCAGCATTGTCAATAATACTTCGTGTAACTCAAGGATTAAAAAAGAAAATCATCGGTTATTAACACCTAGGTTATTTGGTATGTGCTTACATTCGCCTGGTAAAACACAATTACACAACTTCTTTATACTGTACAAAAAATCGCCTAGTGGTTTCTGGTTTCAGAATTTTCTGACGTGACAGCACTGCCTGCATCACAATTGGGTATTCTTTACCTACACACACGATGCACGACAACGTAACATTAGTTTTCTGATATCACATATTCAGTCACCCCAAGGACAACCTGCTGACATTTAAAATTAACTCGAATCAGCAAGGGGCATTGCAATACCTATGTTAGCTATAGTAAGAACATTACTTTCACACCATGTGATTCAAGAAAGCAAAACAGAACACAATAACATAGCCGCAATAATCCAACACTTAACACCGTTCTATATTTGTATAAACTTAACGATACTTACGTGAAATTTTCCCTGGCTCCATAGCCTGGCAGTCCTGTAGAAAAGGCATGAAAATCAGCCGTGAGGAAGCTCACCATTTTGGCAGTGTTTTCGTTCAGTACAGATTCATTTATATTTTGAGGTCTGCCTCCTCACGGCACATTTCTTGCTCAGCTTAACAATTGCGGGACAATATCTCCAACAACACGTACATATATAAACCCGACCATTCTGTCACGAATATAAAATTCACGGACACATTCCCTGCACAATTCCAAAACAACCTCCCGTTCCTGCAGTATGTTACCATAAACATGGCGGTGTCATCGCGTCTCATCCTCGCGCAAGCGCATAGCTACGTTCCGCCCCTTCGAAGAACGTGTTTCCGGCAAGGTATTATATTCGGCGCCCCTTGCCTCACGGATTCAATGTTGTTCTTACAGGAGCTGGGAAGACTGGCAAGGAACTGCTTTTCTACCTTCCAATGCACCCATTGGCGAACAACGAGACTTCACGAAGTATTACCGATTTCCTTTACACGTTTTAATGAGAGAAAAAAAAATCTTGGCTATGAACTCTTTTTTTTTTTCCTTTACCACCATCAAATATAACGGAATGCTTTAAAAACCTATCTCTGAAAACTAACGGCAACCTACAGGTGATCATGATTACAAAATAGAAACAATGGCCTTCGATCGTGTCTTGATAGAAAGTGAGAATGAAATTCGAGGTAGAATTCGCAGCCATAACTTCTGGCGGAAGAAATAAATCCATTCATTAAATTAAAATACAAAGTCTATGTTCATTGATTCTTCCACGTACGTGAAACTTGAACATTCACAACAAATGTGAATTCAAGTTAGTTTGAAAACATGGTCGCATTTTAGATTTTACAGCACTAGCCTTCACTAGGGACGCATCCAGGACTAAATGTCTCTTCTGAAATTAACGATAGGTTCAATTGGTGTAATTTTAGGCGTAATTATATTTTTATACACAGCCCACCCTGACCCCCTCCCCTCAAAAAATAATACGTCTGCCAGCTGCCTCAGCCTTTCATTTTAAATTTTATATACATTACTTTGTACCAGGAAAATGCCAAAGGCCACGATTTTCCAGGTACAAAAGAATGCCACAGGATAGCACAATCCATTTAAGGTAGAGAAAGCATGAGTAAAGTAGCTGAAGAAGTACCACACCAACAGTAAAACTATAACAGCAGCATACGGTTGGTAAAATGTATTTAAAACTGCTAATTTAAGCCAAAATAATATACCTACGAAACAAAAGATAAAATTTGAATGATGTATGCCTAAGGTTAGTGCTTCACCTCACAAAATGTCAAAATAAAGTAATGCTAGTAAATGGTTTACCAGGATCTCGACATAAAATGGTAATGGTGAATATACACTTTTGTGCATGTTTATGAAGACAGTCGCAAGACCGCGACAATCCTCGATCGTAATCCTATCATTGTCAATCGTGCAGTCCCCCCAAAAGCCATGTGAATTTGAGTGGAGGAACGAGAATATATAATTTTGTTGAGTTTTAATTTTATTCCATACGTACAGTCACGGAAATATGTATTACGGGAATTGAATAAAAACTAGCATTTTGTTTTTTATTAAAATTATATTTATGGGCCGGACAGGCAGTTATGATCAGGCCGTGGCATGTCTGAAGACTGGTAAATGGCAGGCTTAGTCTACACAGTACCTATTTAGTTCATAAATATAAGTTAAATAGAAAATAAACGCTATATCATAGACTAAAGAATTGAAAGACTCCCGCAGTAGGGTCACGGCACGTTTCCAGCCACTACAGTTTTAAAAGTAAATAAGGCATCTGATGTTTGACTCGCACATCTCATATTTCTTGTCAATCGTTTCGATGTTCAGATGTAATCTGCGTTTTCATTAACTGTTTCAAATTTTGTGAGGCACAGCTATTCAGTGATGAAGTTGTGAACACACAAATTCAGCCTCCATTATGTGCATCGTTAGTAGATAAAGTAAGTCAAGATATGCATCGATGATTTTTTTAAAGTAATATACAGGTGTTAGCCATAGATAAATGTACACACATTGAAAGAGGAAGCACTGACAATCACAGCAGAAACAAACTGAAATATATTTGATCTTAAAGAGAGAAAAGTATGTGACTGGACCCTTTTGGTTACCGTTCCAATGCGCTATTGGGACCGTAAACCAAAGGTCCCGGGTTCGATCCCCGGTGCAGTCACATATTTTCACTCTTTAATATCAATTGTATCTACCTACAAAGGCTTGATGTACAGAAAAAATCGGAAGTTGCCTCCATTTCAACTTTGAAATATATTTGTTGAATACTTTGGCACTTATTGCGTGGCTGGACAAATTTGGCGTGAAGCCAGTAAACGGCCATTTTGGCCGTTAACTGAACCCAATGTTAATTATGTATGGCACCAGTTTCCGGCCACCGGCAAAAAGTACAGCGTTCGATTTGTACAATTTCCAGTGAGGAGGAAGAATTAGTGAGATATGTGTTATACGGTATTTTGGGATCGTCCATATCGCAAGCTAGAGGTATATATCTGTAAAAACGGTTACAATAACTTTTGCGTAGAGGGACAAACCCCAACCACCCCCCGCTAAAAATCGCACTCTGGAATGGGGCAAAGTTTAGTAGTTACCAACTTTCAAACGCTCTTTTACCTTTAATCATTTGCTTTATATCATAATGATGAATATTCAGCTCGAAGGCAGACCCTGACCCGAAGGTCCCATGCAGGTAAACCGACGGTGGTTTTCCATTGCCTTCCACCACATGATGATGATATAAGGGCTGAACTTAGTTTAATGGGAGCGTAACCATCTGTGTCCCACCTAGAATGCGAGCTTTTATATTAAATATTTAGTTGTTCTATTTTATTTTCTGTTATTTATCTTTAGAGTAAGTCTGACTAGTGTGGCTGGAAACTGGTGTTTTTTGCTATATGCTCATATATATTTTTCTTAACGGTTTTCAAATATGTGTCTTTTCCTTTTCTACAGCACTAATATACGACTTTAATAGAAGTCCAAGGTATATATTTAATTCCGTGGCTGTACAAGTGAGTACAGACTACTGGTGAATTCACACCAGCCAATTTTAAAATCTTTGTGCGTGCACGGGTTGATAATGATATTAACTTATCAACAAATTTCATGAACATTTTTAATTATCATGCACAAAATTCTGCGTTGTTAAACCGTGAAATTACAAGATATTGTTAAACATGGGTATATGAAGAGACATAAAACATGTCCACATATTTTTCTTTTTCAAGTACATTAAATCAATAGTTTGAAGCAATACTGGGAAATATCTTGAGAATTATCCGAGTACAAATATTTCTACAACAATGAGGAAACGTTTACAAAATATCATCCTGACTTACGAGAACTTTTGCCAAAATAATATTTTTTTAAAACATTTTCCAGAAAAGGATCTATTTCGGAAATGGTGCCGGAAGTATATCATGTTGGGTGGGTACATATTTCAACCCTGGTTGGACAGAAAAATATACCTAGCTACATATTTATGAACGTAATTATAACTTTCAGAATCTGGCAACCCTATGAACAGTGATAACCGTAAGGACTAATTTTCATGAAAGCTTGCGATTCGGGTGAATAGCCAATTGAAACACGTGTTTCAACTTTCAATTGGCTACTCACCCAAATCGCAAGCTTTCATAAGTATTTTTTTGGCATTGTGCCAACATGTTTACTAATTTGTGCATTGAGTAATGATGCGCTTATATTCTCTTTTGTCTCGTTTTCTGTTCTGAAACTTCGGAATAGAAAAGAAAGTACCACAGATTTCGCGGTCTTGAGACAGTCCTCATCAACATAAGGACACGCACCAAAATGACCCCTGGCTCTGGCCGACTACCTTCTAACATCCTCTCCCCACCCTATTTCGGCTTGAGCCTCAGACGTCTAAAGGTCGTAAATAAATTTACAAATGAGCCTCAGTATGAACTCGCCATAAAATGCAAAAAAAAAAAAAGTGTGTTGCTCCGCTGACATCACATAACTTTGTGGCAGTCAAACACCACGTGCGTAGGTTTTCTCGGGGTGCTCCCGTTTCCTCTCACTTTCTTCATTCCACCAATTCATCCCATCATCATTCATCCGGCTCGACTCAAAGTAGCCAAAGACTTCACAAATTAAGTTCAACATCACATAAGTTCATTTTGAAATTTCAATTTAATTTTAAAGCTTTTAGATAACTTTGACTCAGGCCGAATGGATGATGATGGGATGAATTAGTGGAATGAAGAAAGAGGGAGGAATGAGAGAACCCCCGAGAAAACACACGTACGGTATTTGTCCACCACCCCAGCCCATATGGCACTAGCCGGGATCAAACCAGGGACCCCATATACCAGAGGTAAGCAACTCTTACCTCCACAGCCCACACACAAGTTCACACTCTCATTTCTTAATATCGTATATGTTTCGAACATATTACGAAGAAAAGTGCTGTAATAATATGATCGTTCTAAACAAGTTGGTGAGTTTCTAAGGACGAGGCTTACATTTTTTTTTGGGTTTCATTGTTTTTTTTTTGTTTGTTTTTTGGAAACTGGTCTCTGAATCACTTTCTTCAATCGACCTCCCCCAACTCCCGAACTTAAAACAGTAACCACGAGCAAAGAAAGTGATTGTGCTACCTCTCGATCAAAGAGTGGTAAAAAAAAAAAAAAAAAAAAAAAAAAAAAAAAAAATCACGTTCAAACACTTTCGAAAATCATTTATTTCGAGAACAATTTAAAACTTGTCTCAACTGTGTTGGATACACAAGCAATTTCCACATGATGTAATCATCGAATAAACTGCTAAGCATTTGAATTGGGGAACCCAAAGATCAGTAAACTCTGGTCCATAATTAAAGCAACAGTATGAACGTTAGCCCTAATGGTGATCAAATTTTGTCTGAAGAAAACCAAATACCAAACTTCTTGTAAGTAAAAACCAAGTTACAGTTAGAAAACCAGTAAAAGGTGGTGCATTTACGGGATCAAAATGTGACTACTTGAGGTGTTACAGAATACATCCGAGGAAAATACAGACACAGTTTTGAATTACTACTCTTCCTGGAGGGTGTATAAAACGCTGAAAGGAAACTCTCAGGAAGATAACGTGAAACAGAAGTTACGAAACTTTCAACTGGACGCCGACACACAATAAACAACAAAAGCCTTTGCAGTCTACTCTATAACAGTGCACACTTCCTCGAAGTCTCCCGATCTCAATCTGATAAAGCGTTTGTAGAAGAAATAAGAACCAGTAACAACACATCACAAACACACCTCAAAAGTCTACTTTTGAAAGAATGGCGTAAAACTTGGAAAGAACGAATAATCAACTATTCTGACATCCCGTCTGAGGACCATTCATTACCTAAAGAAAAGGTATGTATAGAAAAGTTTCGAAACGTGAGACCATTATTACATTTTAAAAAGTAATCTTTGCTTATGTACTTATGTTCACCTTACAAAAGCAATAGCGAGAAGAAATTCTTATCAAGCTTCGACTCTGTGATATTTGTGAATTTATGTATTCTAAATTTAAAGAAGGGACTTCGATCTGTAGGAACGTTTATGCCATTTTGGCCTCTTCACTTATTTATTTTCTATTCGTTTCTTTAGTTACTCTATACGAATACTTATGTCCATGTGTGTACATTATGAACATCGAAACTAAGAATTATATTCTTCTATTGCTGTCTTCTAAGTTACTGACATCAGCAATGACTTATATATATATTTATTTATAGTACTACATGTCATTTTCTGTTTACACCACACTACTGGAGTAAATACCCTTGATTACATAAGGTTATCGGAAGATCCCGGATGTTAGGCAAAGTGCCTAATCTTTAATGGTTTGTTATTTTTCCCCTTTTTTTAATAGTTTGAAGTTCATTGAGGTGTTATAGCTACTTTCATTTTCCTTACAATGCTTCGCAATTTATTTTTCAAAATGTGTATTTCCACCGTGCTGCTACAAATAGGTACTTAGCTGTGGAAACTGTATAATTCATTCAAAGACAGTAGTTCCTATTCGACTTGTTCGGACTTTTTATCTGATTAGGTCAATCTTCACTCACTACATACCTCAAACACATTTGACAACCTTGTGACTTATATAGGCTATCTGTTGAATTCAAAGTCATACTATAACATGATTTAAACATGTATTGCGTGTGAATAACACGTGCATTGAAATAAGATTGTCTAATTACTTCTGCTGAAACAGAGACAGACAGTAAATACCGTAAGCACCCCACCCCGCAAGCCAAAATAAAAAAAAAACTATCACGTTGCCATATGTACTTTAATTCTCCTACTTTTGGGGGGGATCACGGCTTGCAGACGTCAGGGAATAGATTTCACAAGGTGCCGGACGTTCCCGCCGTTGGTGCACATTTTGAGGAGACGCGGTAGCTGATCTTTTCAGTCCGTTTCTGCATATCCTATAAAGTTCACTGGGGTTACAGTCCGGTGAATCTGAGAGTCAAGGTAAAGTGAATAATTTATTGTGATATTCCTCCAACCATTCTGTAGGGACCTGATTCCGGTGAAAGTGGGTTATTCTGTTGAAATATGGCGGATCCGAAGAGGTTGTTCGACGACTGTAAAGGTCGACTTTTGAATTTGACATTGTGAAGATATCATTTGTGTCATCAGGAAATCCTTTACTCGACCACACAGCGTAGTTTCTATCCAGTGTTTGTGAACATGATTTTCTGAAAATGGTATTTCAAAAACCCAAGTCTGACCATTTTTCCGATACTCCCCAATCTTGATTCCGGTGTCAGTACTAGGCACTAGGCTCTTTAGTGAATACACATCCTCATTAGAATATACCCGTAGCGACTCATCTGGAAAGACAAAATACTGAACAGTATTTCTATGGTAACTTCTCCAGCAACAAAACCAATGGTCTCAATGATACTTCGACTGTCGTTTTTAAATTTTTAGTCTTATGCCGTACGGTACTTAAATGCCTGAATTAAGTGTAATAATAGCAATGTGTAGTTGTAGAACTACCCAAAACGTGCGCAGCGAGACTCTTTCGAAACAAACGTAAATTAACAAAAGGCAAGGAAACCTTTCATTTATGTCATCCCTACTATACTCATACCCTTATGGTGTTGGTCTTTAATAAAGGACTACAACAGGGCAGCCAATGAGAGAGTTTTTGAGTCATTGGCTCTTGAGTTGAAGGGGTAGCAGAAGAGTAAGTATCGCTCTCTGCTACATTGCTTCTAAGTTTCACGCAAGATGGGTTTAAAACAGAACTAACGAGTAATTTTAAAATAGTAACAAGGCTTTCTGAACGAATATGTTCTTTCGCGTGTAAAAATTAGCAACAACTAAAATTCTGTTGTGGATCTTCACGGTGAACTTAGATTGCGAGATTTAATGCAGTAACGTTGTAGTGTTTGTTTCATGCTTGGTCTTCACGACCCATTAAGGTATCGGGTAACTCTCCGATTACGCCTAGAGATATTTCCTTGGATCTAGCTCGTACGAAGCTCAACCTGCCTCTGGACAAACTATAGTTGAAAATCTACCCCTGAACGGTGTAACAAATTGACCCACGTTTTTTCTTATATACAATCCAAAAAGTGAGGCTGAAGTATGGGGTGCATGATCAGACAAGACGTTATATCTCCAAGAAAAGTGTCAACTTTAAAAAAAAAAGTTTTGTGCTCAAAATCATTACAGAACCATTCTCCTTCTTTGACAAAGATGCCACAAGTCTATCTATATCGGTGGCCGGTAGATAACATGAGTGTTGGACGGATTTTGTATATAGCTCAGTAAGGACGTTTCTTTTCCTCCTCCTATAAAATTATACTTTTTTTTCTAAGTTGTGACACTTTTCTTGCAAACGTACGATAAAGGTTACATCAATAGCACTCGGGTAGTCAAAATATTGAGACCAGACATAGTTTACTGTCTTCCTCTGGACAAATGTGTTGATCATATAAGACCTGGTGATGGTCGGTTGAGCCATGTGGATTTGTGTAGCACACACACACAAAACTGACAGACAAAATGTGAGTTTGTTCATTTATAACATTCCATGTGCTTATCGATCTGAGCCTTAGATGCCTACAGGCCATATTAATCAAATTTCATGTGCTTATTTTCTTAACATCTGAACTTGTAATTTCTGCGAGTGTTTTCCTATAGAAAAAGTAATCGCCTGCAAGTGGTAAATGTTAGCACTCCCTAGGCCGAAAATAAAAAGGTCTAAATCTTCATTTTATTTTTAATGGACTCAGATATGAAATTTTCATACGTATATACTTTGGTAAGTGAACACACTCCAAACATAAGGCAAAATTACTGAAAAAGTAGCAATAAATAAGGAAAATCTGAATTTGCAAAATGTGGCAAATATGCCCTGTGTAGTATAAGCCTTACATTCGTCCCCAAAACAGTAACGGATGCTGAGAGGGGGCGCGTGCCCACTCAAGGAAAAATATAGCATTGTTCCAACGATTTCCCTCAGGAAAAGCTTCGATTTGTTTTCTGCCGTCTAGAAACATCAATTTTTAGCGACATCGATGTCATCTTTCATGATAAAACTTAGCAATATAAAGTAAAATATTAAAGACTTTTACTTAAAAATTACCTTAGCGGGAAAATATCGAAAATGTTCCCTGGTCTATTCCACCTGCGCCCCCTCCTCACGAAAGTACTGGATCTGTCACTGCCTCAAATTCCCAGTAATAATAAATCTAAGTTATAAGCACGAGTACAAATGTCTAATTCATCAATTCGAGACAATTTATTCTTCAGCTTGTTCCGTATGAATGACGATATGTTCCACTACATCAAAACTCCTGTTAAGCATCTCTGAATTTCTTCTATTCATACAATTAAAGTGATCTCTGAACCTTACGTTCCTGTTCATTTGCAAAGAAGATAATTTTCTGTACTAAGTAACCTCAACCTTGTTTCTTTCAAAACAGAAGTTAATGTATTCACGCGTACTTGAAATCGTGCCTAAAGTTTACAGTGCTGGCTCATTAACACATCTGACTTGTAACACACATTTTGGTTCGTTGGTATCTTCCTGAAACAATACAGTGTTGCAATACGTGCTACGAGAAAACGTTCTACACACACAACTTCTGTCTCCCCAATACTTAAATATATCAATAAAGCCTTAGTGGATTTTTGAAGTTCCTTCAATCATAAAAAATCACTTCGATACTCTTATCATCTGCTACATCAATCATAATCTCCCACGGAAACAGTACGTGCCTGACCAATGAATATCATTTATGTGACGTTTCAATGTCACGTCTACAGATTTTCCCCTACCAGAAAGAAAAAAAGTCACCAGATTTGAGCACAAACCTCTCATACTCTTCATGAATTTCTTTATTTACGTTCTGTGCTAAAGAAGTAGCAAGCGGACCGTGAGAAAACTGACGAAGGCGAGCCAAGTGCTATGCTCCGACAGAAATAGTCACTTGTGATGCACGGATTCCATTAAAATTACTTATATACTGTCGTCTTTCTAGTTGCTGAAGCGGCGACAACAAAGTGCTAAAAACATCTCTTATCACCAACGAAGTTACAAGCAAAAAGAGGTTCCCATGTTAACTTGAGCGGCAACAAAGAACTGTTTATATATTCGAATTCGGTATCTTACTTACGTAATGGTTATAGTATATAGTACCATTCTGTGCGGATATTACTACAAATGAGCAATGAAGTGATTTTGCGGACGAAAATTTGCTGCAATTTCCTAGTAAAAAACAAAAAAGAACATTTTCGAGGAGTGACAGATTTTTTTTTTTTAGAGTACTGAGCAGAGCTGAAATCGGGTCACTTTTGGTGATCCGGTCTGATCTGAACACAGGTGACCCGGTTCAAAACTTCACCCCATTGACCAGTTTCAGCTCTGGTACTGAGCGTGTAAATACAAGGCAGTTCACAATCTGATTTGAAATCGCGAATAGATTCTGTACACATGATAAATAAAACGAAGATTCATAATAGATGTGTCCCAAAGTATTATTGTAATGGAAAAGTAAGATGAAATAGGGATTAGCAACGTTACTAATACAAAGCGTAACGGGTACATTTAAAAAAAACAACTTTGGAATGGCTCAACTTTGAAAAAAAAAAATCATATTTGTAATTTGATGAGAAATATAGGCAACGTTTCTTCTAGCTACCTACTGTATGGGATTGTAGTTTCTTTCAGGAGGTGATGGGTCGCGGTGACTCATGCCTTGTTTACATTACTAACATCTTACCATGGTTAACATTAACCAAAATCATTTTAGTAATGTAAACGGTAGTTATCGTTAACGCAGGTTTTAAATTTAACTAGCGTCAACTTACGACGGTTATCTTGTAACGTTATAAGAAACGGATGTCTAAACGCACGTTAGTCATTAGGCGGGGCTCACTTCGTGAGTTTATTTCTTTTTTTATCCAAATATATAGTATCCTAGTGGTGCGTATCACTTTTAAAGTATAAAAGAATGATGGCAGAACTAACCTACGAAATGTGATGCTACAATCAATTCATTTGTGTTCATTTTTTTATAATTTAATCCTCTCCCGTATAGCAAGAAGATTCTTTACTCTACGGAAACTTCTTCCTGTTTCTTTACAGACAACGGTAGAACAAGCACGATAACCAAGTTAAGTTCGCTAGTCTGAACGCAAGTTAGTTTCGCCCGTAAATCTTACCATCATAAAAGGTTAGTAATCTAAACAAGCATCAGTGGTACAGCACTCATTTCTGGTCCGTGGGGTCCTCGGTTCGATCCCTGCTCATGATATGTAGACTGTGTTGGACGAACACCGCGTGTGCGGGTTTTCTCGGGGTTCTCCCGCTTCCTTCCACGTTCTCAGTCCACCAATTCTCTCATCATCATCCACTCGGCTAGAGCAAAAAATTACGTAAATGCCTTAAAAAAAAATACTCAAATTCAATTCAGGTGGTGCCTGGGGTTATTAGCCCACAAGGCAAGAAAGCACACCCGAAAAAGTTCAAGGAGTAAGAATAATGTATGAAGCCTACTCTTTGTACCAAAAATATATTTAAAAAAAAAAAGTACCATCTGAAGAGGCTTCTCTAAAAGTGTGGTTGTGCCGTAACATCACGAACGGCGAAACAATATACCACAAGCTAAAAGAGTTGAGGAACTTATGTCACATAAAAATTTTCCGCTTGATAAAACTAACAATACACTAATACTACAACCATGAAAATGGATTCTCATTACAGTAGATGAATTCTAGTAACTTCCTCTTCACATTTCGCCGACTCTCATCTATTGTAAATGATACATAAAAGCGTAGATATCCATCAAACAGCATATACTGAAAGTATCCACGAAAATAACAAAATGAACGGTTTTTCCCCTTATCACACAATGCAATCAAGGTATTATATAACGATTCCTATACATATAAGACCAGGAATGTCTAACTCCATACAAAAAGCCCCAGTGAAGCTCAGTCATTCCCCGTAATACTACTACTTCGATTTGTCATTTTCTACCAGTATTACATCATGAAACGGTGAGTGTCAATGGAAATAAAAAGAAGTAATAAACAACAGTGTACAGGTCTACATATTTTTAAATGGATGAACTTTTTTTTTTTTTACTCTTACTTCCACTGGGCATTTTTGAAGTATGTACTCCATAGATAGTCCACACCAGGCCGCTAGCGGATGCACTAAATATGAATCGGACGTGCTAAATAACACAACTTATCCCTTCCTCTTAAAACAGCTACCAAGTACACTGAACACGGCAGTTAACATATGTCAGATCAGGAAATATACTATGGCAGCACTTGTATTACCATAATATAACACAATTAGCATTCTTTTTTATCTCGTCGTTATCCTATTAGCACACACTTCTATTAGGGTTTATCACATCATTTCAGGAATCAATTTATTGTGCTGTGTTGACTGTGGCACTCCCAAGGTCTGCCACCAACTTCACTATACTGTTTTGTGTCACTAGTGATTTCTGGCATGTCTTAACTGACACACGTCCATTTTAAAACAACATTATGCAGAGTTGGGAGCAAGGCTTTACAGGTGGCAACCCTGTTGATGGCTGAATACTTGGTTAGTATTATGCTATGAAAGTTTATTTATGATTATTCTAATCTTTTAAAAATACTTAATTTAAACTTGTACTGCCTTTGTATCATTTTCTTGAAAGCCTGCTAGGGGTGTTCGGAATTCCGGAATGGAAATCAAATTCTGAAATCGGAATACCAATGTTTGCGATTCCGCAAAGTCAGAATTGCAAATTATGAATTTGAATTTAATTTGTAAGGCCTTTAGCCTAAAGGCTTTAGGAAATTTTGGCTCAGCCGGATGGGATGATTGCTGGAATAGAGAAAACAGGAGAGCACGGAGAAATACCACGCACACAGTGTTTGTTCACCACAAAACCCACATGGCACGAACAGGGATCGATCTCAAGTCAGCGCTTTAAAACTGAGCCACCACGGCTCTGAGAATTCTGAAATGTCAGAATTCCGGAATTTTTGAAAGTTGAAATTCCGGAATTGACTTTGGACTTCCGAACACCGATATTTCGTGTCTTCCAATTCCTCTCCCCGTTGTTCATACTGCCTCAAATCTTGGTCTACATCTCTGGCCATGTTCTATCAGATGCGTCATTTCGGATTCGGATTTGAGCAACAACTATTGGGATCGACTCTTATAAGGTGTGCGTAAGTCCTACGAAGTATTTAAAAACAACGCCCTGAAATATTTAAGATTATCTTTAACCAACTTTCGCAGCTATTACAATGGAAAATGCTCAAGTATTTCATAGTATTGGGCGAGTACTTCGAATAACCTTCATGCTGCATATGTTTTCTTCTAACGATACTAAAAATCCAAACCAGTTCTCACACGATTTGCTTTCAATCGTAATCAATTTACAAGTAGCTGAATCGCATAATTTGCAACTTGCAAACCCTCAACTCTCGTTTACTTCCAGAACTCAAAATGACATTAAAACTTGAATTTGAATTAAATTTTTAAGGCCTTTAGACAACTTTAGCTCAGGCAGGATGGATCATGATGAAATGAAGAAAGTAGGAGGACAAGCACATATTAACGATTGAGTAACAGTATACATAATCTTGTAGTAGAGAAAGATTAGTGACATTTCCCACGGAATTGATAACTTCATAGATTTTACAATACCTTTAAGCACTGCATGTAATGAAACATTGTCTTAGAAAAGTTGAGACGAACAACCGATATAAAAGTGTGCGCTCTTTAGATAAGTCTTAGTTTATCTATGGGGAGACAGTGGTGCTATGTTAAATACAAGTGAGGCCAAGCAGCGAGCGTCCTATTTGGACGATCTGTTTCGTTGAGAAAATTTTGCCCAATACTTTTTCAACAAGTCAAGCAATCACCTTTGTAACCCTAGTAGTTTCTGAACTGAAGGTTGTTCATTGCTTCCAATAGTTACTACGGGGAAAATGAACCTCCTCTGAGATGCTCATTCAATCTGGATGATATATGCGGGCTTGCCCTTTTCTCGCAGAGACCTCTCCAACGACACCTTCGTAACCCTAGTAGTTCCTGAGTTAAAAGTTGTTGACAGACAGACATAACGATTAGGTAAGGCTTCCTATCGAAACCTAAAAAAACTAGACTGGTCAAAAATACAACTTTTATATCGGTTGTTCGCCTCAACCGCTACACTAGAATATTTCGCTACTTGAAGTGTTTAGACGAATTGTTTGTAGATCGATGGCGTTATCAATATTGTGTTCACTTTCATAGACGGAAGACGACAAGTTGGATAATGAATCAGGCGTTTTGCAGGCACTGGAAGGATAACGACAGAAGCTGACCGAGCACTGGGAGGAAAAAAATGGAGGCGCCCTTCATTCAGCAGTGGATATGTACGAATTCATGCACGAACAAAATCCGCTAAGAAAGTAAAGTATAAATGTCATAAAACTTCATTCTTAGTTGATCAGGCAAACTTCATGTACGCAAAAAGTACGTTTGTTAACAAAGAGAATCTAGTACACAAATTTAGAAGATTCTCGTACTGATGCTTCCCGGGATTGGAAACCCAAGAATAATCTGGTGGGATCGGAGAAAAACGTTGTCGTAAGACTGACTACGCCGACATCGACCTGAGTTTAAAGCTTTAGTTGATGACGGTCATGTAGTATGCTCGCAATAAACTTGTGTGATCCAAGACCCATCCCTTTGCTGAATGGTCGGGGCTTTCATCGATCGCTTTGGAGTTTTCACAGCTTTTGACAAAGTACAGCTGTACATCAGCACAGACTTTCGAGATACTCTGCAGTAAGTGTTCCACACGGTGTTCTCTCTATGTCAACAGTTCGGTAAAGCTCATGTGATTTTTTTCATTTTGATCCTAACTTTTAAAATTGCAAGTCCTTTGGAGATTTCTACATGTG
>JAGDQP010010748.1:0-54917 GCA_022664845.1 Lepisma saccharinum
TTCACATTTATTATTAATCATTCCTTTCTTGAATTTTTTGTAAATTATCTTAAATTACTGAAAATACGAACGTGGAGGTCAGATAAGGTTAGGTGCGGTCATGTATCTTTAAAAAATATTTTTTCCACACATATTCGCATTTACCTTCAATACACTATCCCAATTTCTATTTGAAAACCGTGTACAATTGTTTCGGGGGCTTTTCCTTTCCTTACGTAAATACTCTGCTAAATAACTTTCAAAATGCACTTTCCCTCGTCATTTTTATACGATTCAATAAAACTCACGCAAGAAATGTCAACCATCATAAACACGCGCCATTTCAACACTGCATTACGTGCATCTACATGACAACAACTGTAACTCTACGCCAAGTAGTCCTTTTCGTCACCACATGCAGTGCGTCTTAAAAAATCACTGCAACATTATTATTCATTTCGGGTTAACTATAGTAGTGACGGACCAATTTTTAGAAATTTACAGGATGAATTGAGATAATTATGTGATGTTTCTGAGTACGTGGGAGAAAAATTGTAATGTCGGTAACATTAAAATTGAATAATAATGTGAAAGTGTTTAAAAAGCGTTTGTTTGTGCATTATGAGCATACTGTGTAAATTTTGAACGGAATTTCCGTCAAGAACAAAGAGAGTAAAGATAAATTACCGCGCCAAACCTTACCTAACCTCCCCGTTCGTATGTTCACTACTTTAAGGTAATTGACAAAAAATGCAAGGAAGCAATTATTAGTAATAAATATATGAAAATATATTTTGTAAAGATACATAACCTTACCTAACCTCCATGCTCGTATGGTCCCTAAGATAATCTACGAAAAGTGCAAGAAAACAAATGCTGTTATAGTTTTACGTCGCCAAAAAAATGGAACATTTACAGAAGAAATGGGGTTCATAGGTAAGTAAAGGAAGGTGTCTTATGTAAAATTGGCGCGGCGCTGCTTGTCTAAAATGCCTAATTACTGTAAATAACGAAGGTTTCTTACCCACTTAAAAGTGCAAGGTTCAGCCATTGTAAGCAAAAGACGATATCAAAACCGATCGCAACGCTATGAATACGACTGCCTTGCGGTTGCAAATTAGCGGGAAACAGTGGTAACCTCTTGTAGTCAAGTATGCAAGAAACAAAACCCCGCACCTGACCTTACCTAACCTCCGAGCGCCCAGAAATTTAGCTTTCGGAAGTTAAATAAAGAAGAACAGAGAAAATCCGAACGAAAAATGTCAAGTAGTTTTCTGGCGTCGTAAAACTATAACTGCACGATTAATAATACATACCCCTCCATGAACACGGGGGTGCCGGCAGTGTATCTTTTGAGTGATTTTGATTTTATCCGTCACTACTATAGAAATGCCTTCATTTCTAATGTTACCCACATTACTGTTTCGCTACCACTTACTAAGAAACGAACACTCAATTCTCTCAATTCATCCTGTAAATTTCTTAAAATTGATCCTTCACTACTATAGAACCCCCCCCCCTTTTTTTTGGAAACAATGTACTTAAAATGCACTTGTTACTTACTTTCGAATTCGTTTATATATTTTTCGAATCCTATCTGTCTTAGTACTTCATTCATTATACTTTTTTAACCTTCTTTCTCAACTTTGTTCTCAACACACCAGCCCGCCCGCGCCACTAACCTGTTCACTGCAGTGACGTTTGTTCACTGTCAATATACTCAAATCCAGTAGCTCAAATTTTAATACATAAGCATGCTCATTTTTGAAACGTATTAGTTTGGTCACTTTTGATCCAACATTCAAATTTCGAGTACAATTTACTTAATTTTAAAATATTTTTCTTCAAAATATTTTAAATAGGAAAATTTACTCATTTTTAAGTAATCCATTTTTAACAGTGTACTAAATACGAACAGAAAATAAAACTCCACTAAAACATGCCGGCCGGGTGGTCGAGCGGTCTGCGGCGGTAGGCTATCGACTCAACGGTCCCGGGTTCGAGTCCCGGCAGGGGCATGGGTGTGGATTTTAACACTTAACAGCTAAGGGCAAATCGTGACGGGCCGAAGTCCAAAGTTACTAAACTGGCCCATATAAAAATAAAGTTTCACTAAAACATCCACTAAAACTTCCACTAAAACATAAAACAAACAACACAACGAATGACTGTTCTCCCGCTAGAATATAGGAAAAGGAGCCCTCAGCCCGCCAATCAGTTAACCCAGAAAAATAAAAACGCAGACAGCAGTTTCTTCATGCCTAAGAGTTTTAAAAAATGCCGGTGGTATTCAGTCTTGGTTCATTTCAAATGTATTATCAAAATACTGTATAATTAAATATCATAGGGTATAGGATTCTGTTTCATTTAAATAACATTTTTTAAAAATTCCACTCCGACGCAAGGAGAGTGTACGCTCTCCCCCTCCCTCTCCTCGGCTTCGACGACCCTCACTCGGCAAGCTTCGGTAATTTTCGCGAAGTGGGCGTGGTCGGTGCCCTAGTTCACGTCGCTGGTTAACGTCAAGTTATCCTTACTGCCAGTTGTTAAAAGTGCCTCGATATTATATTGTAGTAAACAGACAACCTTACCTGTTTATATAAAATTTATGTAACGAAAGGCTTGTCTGCCAAAATATGCTATAATCCCTGGAGCTAACGAGTATTTTTTTTTTTTCATCTTATCGGTACTAAATGACTGAAATCATAGAGTATCTGTGGTAATATTTGAGTTTCAAATTACAAACCCCAGGTGGCGCTTGTTTTTTCGTCCTATAGGTGGAAGCACGGTCGTACAGTAAGCGTCATCTATGATTCGTAACTTCAAACTGAAATATTGTCTTATATAATATCTATCAATTAAAAAAAAAAAATGTTATCAATAATTTTATTAAGCATGTTTATTATCTGAGAATTCTATAAACGCAGATGTTTCGTTGTTTAGATTTTATATAAATAGATATGGTACAGTTTACTGCAGTGTATCTAGACTTATTAAGCACTGAGAAAGCAGTTTCTTTTTTATGCTATCGAAAACTACTCTCTACGAACAAGAAATGAAAAAAGAAATTGATGGCCTTCGGAATTGTACAGTTGAAGAAGAATGAGGAAAGATCAAGTGAGTGTAAATTTTACTAAATCAGGAAGAATTAGGGAGATCACCTAAAAAGTAACTAATTTCTTTAGAATGATAGAGCATATCTGCACTAAAAATTTCAACATTACACACCTGCTATTGCAATGTAAGTCATTTTTAATTTGAATTTATTTTATGGTCTTTAGGCTTCTCAGACTTTGGGCAATATTTAAGTCATATTCCAACAAGTAACACGAAGACGCAATTTCTGAGTCGAATTTCTCATTTTGTATGTATGTAACTGACCAGAAAATGCATTAGAATTTCGGCTTGCACAAAAAGAAAGAAAGAAAAAAAGCAAATTATTAGTCAAAATCAAGGATATTTTTACCAGCTCCAAACACCACTACCTAACACTCCCCCCCCCCAAAAAAAAAAATTCTGACATATACTCCTAGTCATGACAAATTAATACCCATAGAGCGCTATTGACATTAAGACTACTGATAACCTTATACTTGAATTACAACACATCCATGTAACGGTGTAAAATAGCGTGCCAATTTGTAATGCTATTTGCATGTTAGAAAAGATATAGATACTTCAACCATATTTATTAAGGCTTGCAATCAGAAGACGCTTATCTCAAATTGCTCAATCGAACATTAAAAAACGAAGTGTTTCCATGTGATAGTTATGGTTGCAAAGAATTACTCTATGGTTACACTTTTAACGTAGAGAGGATACAATATTTCATTCAATTAGAATAAAAAATAATGTATCAATTATCTTTACAATTTAGCTAAGATCTCTTGGGAAAATTTGAAAGTAATATCGCATTTTTAGAACTTTAACAGAAAAGAACACAATATGTAAAATTTTGATTATCCAAAATTATTTGTTCTAATAGTACGTAACTCCTGAATCTCTGCGTAATGAACTAACAAAGAAATGCCTTAAAAATTAAATGATTATAAACATATTTCTGAAAGTGTAACTGAAGAACAACTTCAATGGTCCTTTCTTACTCTAAACAAAATTGTGTTACAAATAGGATTGTTCGGAATTGTATTCCTGAATCGCAGATCACCGCCGCCATCTTGGTATGACCTTTCCATTGATTTACATGTGAATCATTTTACTCGCCTTCTGTCTCTCAGAAATAGAATATTCCACTTCCGCTTTCACGAAATTTGCCTTGGTTGGTATTTTGACTCTTGTAGAGTTTTGGTTTGTGAAGTTTCTTCAAATATACGAGTATAATGTATTATTAATAGTTTACCATTAAAATCACAATATGTCAACGGAAAATTATACTATTCCTGTGCAAAATATTGCATTCCTATAAAACAGCATGAGTCAAACAAAACATGACGAAACATTAGGAGAAAACGGAAGTTAAAAATTACTCTCCTGAGAGACATAAAACGAGTAAAACAATTCCCATGTCAATCAATGGAAATGGTCATAAAATCTTGCAACGTTAATTGAACTCATTTCCCGACGTTACACAATATGAAATTTTGCACTTTTTTTTTTTTTCAGTTCTTTGGTACGGATTGTTTAAGAAAAGTATGTTTATAAAATCTTCTTTTATTATTTCGAAATCTCGGCATGTAAGAATCTTACTATGGCAATTCCGCTAAACAATTCTTTCTTTCTCAGTGAATGGAACAAAGCTAACTAATTAAAATGAATATTTTCGCCCAACGTGGGGCTCGAACCCACGACCCTGAGATTAAGAGTCTCATGCTCTACCGACTGAGCTAGCCGGGCACGCCTGTTATATTCAACTATGTTATTTCATGCAGAACTTTTTCTCTCTCCAACAGTTAGAAACATACACACACGAACGCGCACATGTCCAAGATAGTTTCTCTCACGAAACATTAGGATGTTCTTCGTTCCAAGCGCCCGCCTAGCTGTCGGTAAAGCTGGGGTTCGAGCCCCACGTTGGGCGAAGCTTTTTCTTTGTTTCTATATTTCGATTATATTTCTTCTCAATACATTCTTCTTCGAATACAGCGGAGCAATGTTCTGCTGGATTATTGACTTTTGTGTAGAAAGTGATTGTGATTTTTTTTTTCTTTGTGTTCATTGAATAAGACATGTACAAAAGAACTGTAGTACATAGTTGTTCATTGGTATGGAAAGAAGTAGGGTCCCTACTGCGTAATACATTGCATTTACCAGTAAATCAGGAACAATATATCTAACAATGATTAACCGTATTATTAACAATAATACAGTAGATAAATGGGTCATGTATTGGACTCTTGCCGTAAAATTGTATTACGTCATACTTATGGATTTAGCAATATTCGTATTCATAATAATGCGTACTGTGTTCAGGATATAAATTATATTCCCTCAGGATTTTCTCAAACTTTCCCACTATATTTAATTGAAAACTTCTCATCGTCATATCGTTGAGTGGAGATGGCTTAGTCCAAGAATTGATATTTGAATCTCGGCTGCGGTCATCATGATTTGCAAATTTGTCACACCAAGTGAATGTCGATATAGTACATTGACATATGTCCAGGGCCGCTTCCTTCCACATTCTTTAGTTTCATTGTTTCAATTGTCTTCACTTTGTGTAAGTGAAGAATTTCAGAAAAAAACTCAGCTTTCGTATGTTATCCATGTAATATCATGATGAACATTCGAATATTTTAACTTCAATTTCAGCAGTAAATGCCAAGGTAACTTAAACTCGGACACAAACACAAAACAACTCAACCATCCAATAGGACATCACTCTATTGTATCCAAGGATGTGTGTAAAAAGGAAAATGTAAGCGATATAGCAAACAAAAAGATTTACGCCCAACGTGGGGCTCGAACCCACGACCCTGAGATTAAGAGTCTCATGCTCTACCGACTGAGCTAGCCGGGCACCACGAAAACGTTTATCCTGATATTTCATGAGTGGACATGTCCGCACGCATTCGTGTGTTTTATCTGTAGAGAGAGAGAAAAAAAAATGCGCAGAAAAGAACATAAGTTCAATACTATAGTCGTGCCCGGCTAGCTCAGTCGGTAGAGCATGAGACTCTTAATCTCAGGGTCGTGGGTTCGAGCCCCACGTTGGGCGTTTGTTTTTATGCTTTTAATTATTTTTTTCTCTCTGACTACATTTACAATATTAGCATGACTGTTAGGAATCTAACAGCCTCAGGGTTCGATCCCTGTTCATGCAATGAGGGTTTTGTGGTGCGCAAACACCGTGTGCGTGGGTTCTCGCAGGGATCTCTCGTTTCCCCGCATTTTCTTCATTGTACCAATTCATCCATCGATATTCATGCGGTTCGAGCCAAAGTTGCCTAAAGGCCTTAAAAATTAAATAAAATTCTTAATCTCAGGATCTTGGCTTCGAGCCTCACTAAGCACAATTAAAACTTTTATAACTTTCTTTTTCATGCATGCAGAGAAAGAGCTGTATCACAATAACGGAATAACCATAACGAAATTTTGAGCTTTGCCGCTAACGGAATTTAAATACCGGATTTCGAGAAATATGAATAAATTATAATTCCTTATATTCTAATAATTTTCTTTAATACGGAAATATCTCACAAGTAACAGCTTTTACTAATTTCTTTAACCTATAAACTTATTTAGTGGTTTTATTAATAAACGTTTTGTGTGAGGGACAAATTTTCAGCCTGTTACGAGACTGAAAATTGTCGTCCCGCCATCCTCCTGGGAAAGAGATGGGAGTGTTATTGACATGAAATATTTTCTAGACACTATCAGAAGACATATATGCCCTACGGAACTAAAGGAAACAGCAGCAGTAGTTAGACCTCCATGGTAGGGATCTCCGAACGTCCAAAGTTAACTAGGAATTCTGATATCCTTATATTTCCAAGATTTCAAACTTTTGAAATCAAACAATCGACATTTCCATTCAGGAAACCGGATTACAATTCCTCAAAGTTTCGGAGTTCCGAACAATCCTATTTCAAAAAGGAATTTATTTAGAGTAACAGAATAGAAAACTAATTAACTCGATGAAGAAACGCGAAAGGGCATCTAAGTGGCAAATCTGCATCTTTTCTTCCAGAGAATCTGTTTTGACGGTGTATTTGTACCAGAGCTGAAACCAGGTCACTTTTGGTGAGCCGGTCTGGGAAATACAATTAACTGGGCATTATGGCGTCCTATTTTTCGTGCTGTGGGGGTAACATCTTCGGTCCTCATCACCCCTAAAAGAAACACTGTTCAAACACAAGGAAATAATTTAGAACTCTAATTTGTCCTCCGAGTTACCGGGTCTAAATGGAGTCACTGGGTCAGAAGCCTAGACCCGGTCTAAAACTTGGCCCGAATAACCTGTTTCAGCTTCTATTTGTACATCTTTGGAGACGGGGGATGAAACTATGACTCATTGTTATTACTGTCCTTGATAATTCCATTTTTACATCGTTTAAGGCAGTGTTTCTCAATCTTTTGGAGATCGTGGCCAAGCAGAATTCTGTTGAACAAGTTTGATGATATACCTTCATACCAAATTTCGTTTTCTAGCTTGAACGGTGTGGAAAATGAATTTTTCGGGTCCGCCATTTTGGATCCAAGATGGCGTCTTTTGAGACATTTTGTAATATTTTCGTAATCTACTAGTGATGATGTACTGTCATACCAAAGTTGGTGTTTCTAGCTCCTGCAGTTTAGTCTGTATATCGGCTACTCAAGCCTTCCCCTTTCAGGTGAGACATACTTCTTGTTTTTTTCAATCTCAAGAACGGAAAGGTCGAAAATAGTTTATCAAAACTAATATTTATCCCGATACGTTGCTTATAGTTTCTTTAACTACTTCTGCACACGAAACAAATCATCGTTGTTATTGTTCATGGTTACGGTGATAATTTCAAGGAGGCTTCGTTAAGTTACAAATTTAACCTATCAAAATCTAAGGAGGTAAGCAAAGGACTATACTTTTATTTTTCTCTACTTATTTATTGCTATAACGTATAACTGAAGGTTTATTATTATTATTATTATTTACAAACACAACAATAGTAATTTAAAAAAATATATTTAGCAAGAAAAAACTTCCAAATTCCACCTTTTGTAGAAGTTCACTATATCTCTGATACAGGTACTCACAAAAGCCTAAACTTGTGTGGGAGTCTTATTCTCGAATTATCATTAGTTTTCCATTGTCTAGTTACACATAACACAATATTTACATAACCCTAGCATTACAAGGGGGGAAGGGGCCTCCGAGTCCCATATATATATATTTACACATTTCCAATTGGGCAAAAAATCTAAAAAAAAATGATATTGTCGGGCTTCAACCCCTTGGTGATACAACGTATTTGCTTTATTTTTAATGTTTCTCTTTTTTGAATTATAATGTAAATAATGTGTTGTGGACCTCGGAGTTTCCCTTCCCCCTGGTAATTAATGTTACTCTAAAATACCTTGGTAATACTGGGGATAATATTGCTTCTACATCATTGTCATTTAGACTTTCTAGTCAACACAAAACAAGTTCACAAATAATTAACATTTTTTTTTTTAAATAAAATTTTTCGATTTCCAACATGGCTATTCTTTCTTTACCTTCAAGACAAAAATACAGTAGACGCTCTTTTATCCGGCATTCTATTATAAACTGGCGCTCTCCATTATCCGGCATCGGTCAAGCCACTCGCGTTCGGCTTTTTCCGGTTGTGCTCGGGTGCTCACTGACCTTGTCCGCAACGTCGCGCCACTGTGCTGGGCTGTTACCGCCATTTTCTTTGTCATCTGCTGCTCGTCTGTGTCGCATGCAGTTACACAGTGGTTTACGACCCCTCTAACCGTGTTTCCGTTCACTTAGTGTTAGTGTTCACTTAAGTGTAGTGTTTCCTGCTTTGTAGCCGTTAAAACTATAGACGTTCGATTATATGGCAAATTGGTTATTCGGCATGGCCGCGATCCTGACCGTGCCGGATGAAAGAGCCTCTACTGTACGATGCCTAGTATTTTCACATACGCCACCGCTTCACAGAAACAAATTGATCAGTTGGACCAACTACTGGGCTGATCAGTGCCAATAACTGATACACATCTTAAGGTCTCGAAAACGTACAGTGAACGTAAATGCTCGTAACTGGACGTTAAGTGGAGGCAATTACTGGTTAGTGGGTACCAACTATGAGAGAACCCCAAGAAAACCAACGCACACGGTGTTTGTCCACCACAACGCCCACATTGCGTGAGCAGAGATCGATCCGACGACCTCTAGTGCCAGAGATGAGAGCTCTACCAATTGAGCCACCGCGACGGCGACGCCACTAGTACATTGTGTTTCACTATAAAAGCACTGGTCACTGCTCCCTCATGCTCCGGGCTCCAAGGATCGCCCCATACTGTGAAAATATATACAGATAGAGACAGTTTAACAAAAATATTTTATGTTATATGCATATATATATATTGAGTTGTATAAACGCATAATTAATACTCTTGTAAACAAGCAACTACGTATGCGATTGGTGCAGTAGGGCTCTGAGAACCATTTGAAACATTGAATTTTAAAATAGGGTGTCAACGCTGGCAACTAGGTGCTTGGGTAGAGGCAACAACCACAGTATGTTTCAATTGTGTCGAATATGTATACTCAAAGCTTGGTGCAGATACGTCGAACTGAATGGAAATAGTAAATATTTAATTTTCAAAAACTGATTGTCAACTGTGTGACCTGAAGAACCTCTATGACGCGTCCCAGTACGATATGAAAGCAATTAAAAAAAATTATTTTCTAAAATTATGGCAACATCTGCGGCGCTGGAAATATCCACGTGAACTGTTCGAGTACCTAATAATGCACATGTCAAATTTTGTGTAAATCAATGCACACCTGTAGATTTGTATCAATAAAGACATTGAATTTTAAAATAGCACTGATAACTGGGGTGTTTGAGAGGTCGGGGACACCCCACCTTTCTTCTGTTGTGTTGAATGATCTTTAAGCTAAGTTTGGGGAAGATACGGCATGGAAGTAGTGTTTTTAAAAATGTGTTGTTTTTTTTAGTTGGCAACACTTAGAACTGGACAACCCAGAAAATCTCACATATACCAAAAGGCATTTGTCATCTAGGGTTTAATTTATGTTGTATTTCTTCTTAATTACCTATATAAAAGTAATTCTTGCTTAAAGAGACCTTATCAGTATTAGCAATTGCTGATCTCAAAAAAACGAAGGCTCATTTTTTTTTTTTTTCAATTAAAAACGGAAGCTTTAGAAAAAAACGAACGCTTTTTTGTTTTATTTACAACACTACATGTTCTGCAGTTTATTGTTTCACAGAGCTGTTAACCATAAACAGAAAAATAAAGCCGTAATTGATCTACACTTCAAGTTTCAAAGCAACAGAGGTGTAATAAAAGTGCGAATCACGGATACAACACACCCCTATGTGGGTGTGTTGGTTAATTGAACAAAGGTGTGCGTTTTATCTACATGAAGGGGAAATGTCATATGCAATATATTTCCTATTGCTTAGTGATATATGAGGACTTCTCCCCAAATTCAAATACGCGAATGTGTTTGACATCCACCATGACCTCAACCCACAACCTCCAGAACGATTTCTTGAAGATATTATAAAAAATAAAAAAAAAGGAATATTCCTTTTTACATCAAACTCTTAATGACCGTCACCACTGTCATGACTAGAATACACAACACAACAGGAAAATTGTGACTTAAACGTACGTACATCTAGTAAAAACCAGGTGCGCGCGCTCTTTGCGTAAACGAATCATTCATCACGTTCTATGAATGTCATGAAGACACGCCATGCAGTTGCAAGTTGCCGGCAGAGTGTTTTGGGATACCACATCATGTCACGGTCAACCAGTCCAAGGGATTCAACCAGCACATCAACATATCTTCATGCACGAGACATCTGAGTTGTCGGAAGCAAGATGCCAAACATGGTTGTTCAGAGTTTTTACAGCAGACAAGAAAGAAATTCTTTTTTGTCAAAGTTTTCTGGTGATGTAATATTTTTCTAGGAAAAGCAGGAAAGGTGCAGACTGATTATAATAAGTGTCTTACAAGATACAGTACAAGAGGATTTTCCATATGGTGTTTCTTGACCTCTTGTCTGAATTCATCTGTGTAATTTTTAGGTTCTGCTATAGGAAGCCTTAAGTTTAACTATAATTCAAGAAGGAAGTGGTAACCAGCGATATTAATGTATTGGGAAGTGGACTAAGTCACCTAAGAGTATAGAACGTAATATAATTTATAAAGTATAGCAAGCTCGAGAGTACCACAAGGGTCCTACTTGGGTCCACTCGTGTTCATGATATACAAAAATTATGTTTTCTTAACAGTTAACACTCATATATCACCAATGGTGTTAAACATTTAGTCTTGAATAAAATATATTGGTGATTGCAAGCTTATTCAACCTGATCATAATGCTAATAGTTACTGGTTTTGTAAAATCAAACTAAACATCAGTGTTAATATTGTTGTTGATGAATCGAATTGAGATATCAAATTAAAAGGTTTAGGTATACCGTTTAGTTCCAAATCTGTCGTTGTCAGGTTGATCTTTAAAAGCATATTATTAAACTTCAGGATTAATCAGAAGGTTAATCTTTAATATTTCAGCAAGAACGTTGGTTAAATCTGAACACATTTTTAAAGTATTGCAGCTTCATTAAAAAAAAACCTGACTTTAAAAAACTTGTCACAAAGAAATGGAAGCTTTTGAAATCAAATTTATAGAATTGATTGCTAATATATATATAAAATAATTTCCACATCTTATAAAAGCGAATAGTCAGACACAATTTCTGGTGAAAGTAGCGGTTCTAAATAGTGTATCTTTTCGTTATTGGTTAAGATTTACTTTATCTACACCAAAGGACACCACCCTACTGACCAATATTATACGGTCTACACCATTCGTTCTTTAAAAAAAAAATAATTGTCACTGATACTTCCATATGAACAAACCGACGTGTAACTATCCAGAAAATACTATGACAACCCCACGAGAATAATTAATTCGGAAAATACGAACTGCAGTCCATTCGGATATGGTAACACGCGGAAGAATACTAATGGCATAGTGAACATTCCCCTTCCCCTATTGTAATTTCATTTGCCCAACTTCCTCTTAAATTAGTGACCGTTGGAACGTGGAGGTTAGGTGCGGTCATGTTTAGTCAGCCTGGAAAAATTGAGGTAACATTCTCGAAATCATTTAGTCAGGATATAGTTAAATGTGCACAGCTTTTGGATCTCTATTAGCTTACCAAAGCCAGCCTCTACTAAGTTACTTCACAATATCAGAATAGTAACGGTTAAGTTAGATCAGGGTATGTTAGTAAGTTAGACTAATATTACAGGGTACTACCATCTCCAACAAACCTTGGTTTTACTTACTGCAATTGCAATATGTATGACGATGAAACAGGAAAATTTAATAATAATAATTATACCTAACCGTAATTTATCTGTAGAGATGCTGATTTTTTTTACGAACTAATTGACCTGGCTCCCGTCTAAAGATGGAAAGAAGGCGTAGCCCACTCTCGCGCAGGCGCAGAGCTCGAACTATAAGTAACACCGTCAATCATTTGTTAGCAATTGGAATATTGGTCTTATGGTTAAGGTATGGAGAAAATAATGCAGAGATCTCGGGTTCAAATCTCGGTGGTGGTGATACTTTTTCTTTTTTATTTCAGAATTTATTTTTCTAAGTTCAAATTTATTATTAATAATTGCTTTCTTGCATTTTTCGTAGATTATATAAAATTAGTGAACAAAAAAATGTTACCATGGTAACGTGGAGTTTAGCTACTAAAAGCTAGGATGTATAGAAACCCATTAGGGCAGGATGCGCACCGAGCGAAGCCAGTGCTGTGTACGCACAAGCGCTGTTAACTTTCTATTCCACATCGTTTCCATATGGGCTCTCCTTAGACGGGAGCCAGGTCAAGTAGTTTGTGAAAAAAAAAAATCCTGTAGAGATCTAACATAATTATATCTATCAATTCGGAATATACTCTGCAACCCTAGACTTTCTATTATTCTAATATGAAAAAACAGCATATTCATTACGTTTAACAACAAACGAGTCCAAAGTTTCATTTCATACAAATACGTAAAACCATTCTATTACATACTTTACCAGACAAAATAAGTATTTTGATTTATTATGGAGCTTCAATGTTCAATTTATTATCGAAGGCTTCAAGGCCCACAACGCACTATTTAAATTATAATTGGAACAAAGCAGGCAATAAAAATTAAGCAAGTACGCTGTATCAACAGTAGGTTGAAGCCTGACATTACCAATTTTTCTTTCTTTTTTTTCAGATTTTTTGCCGAACTGGAAATGTTAAAAAATAATAATAATAATAAATTTGCGGGTTTAGGAGAACCCCCTCCCCCCTGGTAATGCTAGGGTTAACATGAAACATTTTTTTTTTTTGTCTTTATTCGAACGTACATATATATTAGAATGGTGGGAAAGGGCTCCATTTTGCTATATATGATCAACGTGGTCGCCATGTTGAAATCCGCCATATTGGATGGAGTTTTTTTCTTCTTCTTCCAAATGGCAAGTGGGTTGTATGGCATATCAAACAACGCGAGAATGTTCCCAGAAAGTGGATTACATGTGTCAGATTTGGCCTACCTCTCACGGTGCTCGAGTTACCTTCATTAAGAGTTTGCCGCTCTATACTTAAGCCCTGTTATATTAAAGAATTTAACGAACATTTGCAAATTCTGGATTTTTTACAGCTTCAAAGTTTGCACCACAATAATTATAATTATGTAGCCATTTTCCATCATTCCGCATTTGTGTACTACGATACTTCATTTCTTTAACGGTTTGTGAACTACAAAGCTGTACTACGACTTTTTACTTCCTGCTAAAAGGACCAATTTCACAATTTCAAATAATTATTACAAAAAAAAGTGGCAGATCGTGGTCTCTTTTGATGTTATTTCCGTTATGGGAATGTTCCCTTGGAATTGTGAAGCGCATTGCAGCAATTCTCGAAGGATTGACTTTCAGTAAGCAACTATTGCATCAGCTTTGAACTTAGTCTGTGATGTGGAAAAAATGTTTTCTATGAATTTGGTGAAGAATCAAAGGCACTGCTGTGAATATTCTTGATCTTACTCAAGTAAATTGAGATTCATTGTTATTTATTAATTTCTAAGGCAATGCCTAGCTTTTAACAATGGATACCTAGGTAATCACCGATTTTTTCTTTGCGGGGGTGATAAAAGATAAGGCAGGACGTGCAGTTTATACTAGGAGTAACAAGTAATTAGAAAAAAGCGAGAATCATGAAGAGACAGACACGCGACAAGCAGGAACCGAGCACATCTAAGATGGCGGTCCCAGATGATGAAGGTTCAGCAGCAAAACCCGAAGGAAAGAAAATAAATTTGTGGATTGGATTGAAGAGCCTCTTCAAGCGGAAGACAGGAGTGAGTGAAGATTCTCGAAAGGACAAAGAAAAGCCAAAGAAGCTTAATCGGGGCAACAGGAAGCACGAAAATCTTATCAACAAGGAAAGCAAGAATACGTCATCAGCTCTAAATGATCAGAAGCTATGGACAATCCGAGAAGAAGAGTCGTTCACATCCCAATCAGGTGAGGAAGTGATTGTAGAAGGAAGACCGAGGACTTCTAGAGAGAGAGAGTTACGCTTGACTGTATGTCAATTTAGAAGTCGAAAGGACAGCATGCGGAGAAGGTCACGTCTGAGTAAATTTAAGCTTATCAGAGAATCAAGAGATGAGCCTCTGGAAAATGATGAAGATGATGATGGAAGGACTTCTAATTTACGTAGTTCCACGTCACCAATATTATGTGTGGCGAGAGAGAGTGACTCCAGATATGACGTCATAAAGTATATTTTCATTGATCCGTTCTAAACGAATAGACAAAATGCAGTCAACTTTTACTTGGAGAAGATGGAAACAGCATCCAGGAACGGATTCCGAATACTCTGTTTGGAACATCTGGATACTCAGCATTACCTACAAAAGGAACACATTCAGTGCATGTTCTTACACTATGGCTCAATAGCGTGCAGTCACTTATCCCTGGTATCCTCTTTGTTCTTTACGGATGTCACGTTGTCAGCTACTTTGGCAGGAACAAGCGTCTTCTTTGCTGGATGTTACAGTCGTTTCTGGTCAACTCTGGAACGGGATAAATATGAAATTATCAGGGATAGGCAACGCCTAGATGGAATGGAAAGGGCTGCAAACAAGGAGAATTTAATGGGACTGCAGAAGAAAGATAAAAGTAGTGAAACGACCACAAGAAATTCCCTGGCTTTTGTTGCAACGAGTGTTGTAGCGGTTTTCTGCGTGAAAAAACTGTTGCAGAATTCTTCTTGAGTCATCAAGTGCTACAAGTGACCAACACGAGAATGGTGTAAGAACTCTCTGTTCCACGTTGATTGCCCTGTGAAGAAAGAAAGACGTAATTGTCCTGTAGAGGTTGGCAATAATTCCACTGTTACTGCTTTCCTCAAACAAAACACCATCAGACAAGGAACTTGTATGGTCCCCTTTAATAAAGGTCAAGACTTAACAACGGAAGACCAAAATGGGTGAGCAGTCACACCGTGAGGAAGATCTTAGTGACGTACCGAGAATATTCTCTGAAGAATAGCCAATGGCCGATGCGAAGCTAATTTCTTTGAAGAGCCTCTGAAATGGAAGAGAAAGCCAACATTAATTAAAGGATTTATAAAATATGAAGAAGCCAAAGCTAGTAGAATGCACGTTGTGACAGTAAGAGAATAGTTTTTATCTGAACTATATACACGCTTATTCCAATCCTCGAGTAATGGTTTATTTTTTCTTTGAGCACTAATCGATTACTGCCATGAAGTAAATGAAGTAAGCCAGTTTATGATTTGACTGTGCGTGAAGTAAATAGTTAAGATTATTGATGATCCTGTGAAACAAGAAGACCAAGACATATTTCTAAACTGCAACTACCTCAACACTGTCTTCGTGTTTAATGCCTTGAGTTCTTCTCGATTGAATGTATCTGCTGAGTTCCCATCAAGCCATCTTATCCTATGCTTTAGTTGTGTGACTGACGGAGCTTAAAAGTTTCTTGTTATTTATGTTCAACGCAAACCTGAGAATCTCCATCCGCAAAGTTTCTATAATTCGTGCTGCAAACCGCCATCAAACAATTCTACCGGCAACCATCCATCAATGCTGAAGACATCCGAACACCGTGATGTACCTTCTACCACCCACTGTTTTATTTTTTTCTTTATTAATTACCTTTGGGAACAATCAAATAAATTGAGAAACGTGTTTTTGTTGTACGCAGTCGACTTTAAGAGAAAGCCTAAATTTCCAAGAGAAGTTCTGTCAGTCATGCCTCAATGTTTCTTTCTGTGGCAGAACTTAAACAGTTGTTTTTGACAAAAAATCTTTCATTTGTAATAATGAAAAAAGGTAAAATTATGTTTACAAAAAGTGGCAGTAATTCTACGTTTTACATAAAAAGGATTCACATATTGCAACTAGATGACTTTCGAAACGATGGCAAATTCACTGTAAAATATTAATATATTTTTTAAAGAATTAAAAAGTAGTCGTAGGAAACAGCAAATCAGAGTTTAATTTGAACCAAATGATGTATACAAAGTTCAGTTTATAAATACAATTATAAACGGTATTTATAAATATAGTTAGGTTTTAAATACAATTATATTTTATATACCAAATCAAGACGATGTTAACAAATAAACGCAGTGTACGAAAAAAAAAATCTGATACAGAAGTTTGTGTACAAATTTTTAACGTTTGTGCACAGCTAGGAAATGAAATATTAAATTGGGAGGGCTGATGAATTGCTAGCCTTCCCCATTACTTGGATTAAAGTCAAAGTTGAGAGACCCGGAGAAGTATAGTACCCCATCACAAGTTCTGAGACTAATTTTTGTGTATGGAATTGTTTGTTCATCGTTTGTACACGCATTTTTAGCGCTTGTCCCCGAAAAACTCACCACATTCTCGGGTAGAAAGTTCTCGAATTTGAAGCGAATACGTTGCCCATCGTTTGTGCTCGTACCAGTTGTTCACAATTTATATAAGAAAAAATGAAAGTTCAAGTTGGGGAGCTGGAAAAATCCTGGACAAATTCCTGGAAAATGGACTAATAACCTCACGAACGTGAATTGTACACAAAAATGAAGTGGACATTATTGTCTGCAAAATCTACTTTCTGCATGCTCCTTCTAACAGATGAAAGGGGGAAATAAATTTTACCATAGGGCTATTTGGCTTCCAAGGGACGTAAAACAAATATTTTTGCCACAACTGTAAATACTGCTCTGCGTGCGAAAAGACTTTCACTCCACTCCACTCACTTTTATACTAAAAGTATAAAATGTGTTTCATCTTTGTGTGTTGGTTTATAGCAGTGACGAAGTAAAGTTACGTCACAGAACCCACATGATCAACACATCATCAGCTGAGCATTCATTGGGGAAAGGAAGGTCCAAAAAATTCATGCGTTGTTGTTATATCAAATTTTACAAAAGAACTGAAGTTAAGGTCGTTTCGTTTAGCAGGACAGAATACTTGTGACACAATACGTTAAATCGTAAACAAGAATGTAGGGTCTAGTTACCCCAAGTTTTCTTTTAAATATAGTATCTGGCATCCTGTATATCGGTATTATGTACCGAACGAACACATGTCCTAAAGGTAAAATTGCGTGGGTAATCTAAAGCATAGCGAGCTTGCAATAGGAAATTATACGAAGAGTTAATTACGTCTAGCACGTAAGAGCCATGGAAGTGTTATAAACAAGTCAGCGTTGCGATTCTTCTGGCAATCGCGATGGTTCCGGTCCTTTTTTGGAAGTTTAGACACATAAACATTAATATTTATCAAATAGATTAGCAACACTGACATGATTTAATCCGCACACTGGATCTGGGTTCGTGGATTTGAAGATCTAGCTATCTGGAACTTGATCTCATTTCATCCTGGTCTGTTTGGCCATTCGTAACATGAATCAGAGAACCTCTGCATAGAATGTACAGGGTGTCTACCACTCTGGAGAACCTGGAATACTCAGGGAATTTTATAAATCTGGAATACTCAGGGAAATGTATAACTTATGAGTGAAACTGGGGGGAAATGATGAGGTGGACCTATCCACAGTTGGTAAGAACACTGCCCAGGCAAAGCCGGAGGTCGTTCTTTCGATTCCCACTGCTGACCGGATTATTTCATCGAGTCAGAATTCTCTATTTTAAAGAAATTATGTTTTCTTTCACTTGTGAAATAGCAATTATGTGCAAGATGTGTGGACTGGGTGGCGGGTGGGATTTAAAGAAAATGTCATTGAGTATTATTGACATGTTCCACTATACTAAGAACTCACGGAATTTGGAGAAAATTATCATAGAAAACCTGGAAAACTCAGGGAATTTCAAGTCATAAAATTGGTAGACACCATGAATGTATCGTTAATTCGTCCAGGTGTGAAAATTTTGTTTTGGTTTGAAATTAATGACCCATAAAAAGTAGATAAAAATGGAAATATTCAGGTTCAATCTACACAGCTCTGATTCCAGATTTGCATGGATCTGTTTGTTTGATGTTTGTTTCTCTATTTCTTTAAATCGAGAGGTGTGCAATGAGTAATGTATACATCAATTAGAAATGTGAAGGAATAGAGTTCATGAAAAATGCACAGAAAGATTTTCTTCCCGCAGATGGTTGAGTTATGAGCTCCGAACTACTCCATTTAATAGATCTTCGTGGGAATTGAACCCGTGATTGCTGTAATGATTAGGAATAAAACACGTATTCCCATTGCCGGCTCTGCGAATTGAGTTTAATGTTATGATTGCTTATTATTTTGGTGGTATCCCAGTAGAGCACTCTGCCGGCAATGGGAGAGAGTGGTTGATTTCCGGTCACTGCAACAAACAGTATTGTTCCGTGTATTTTACAAGATTTTTCGGAGGAAGTAAAGAAGTCAAGCTATACGTAAGTCATATTTATAGAAAAAAAATGGTATGTTTTCAGCCTGCTGGTCGCTGCAAATACCTAGGATTGAGAGCATTTTAGAACAGAATACATATTAGAGCTTCATAGACGTAAAAATAAGTGTAAATAAAATGGGAGATCAAAGATTGGGAAGCAACCGAGAGTTTAGCAGATTCAAGGGTTGTTATCACTACTAATATTTGAAATACTTTGTCTAAAAGTAAGCACATGGCGCAAAGTGTTCACTGATCTGGAAAAACCTGGACAAACTAATAATTTATAATGAGCAATTACGTATAATTTTAACAAAACTTGTTAAACATTTGGAATTAATAGTACATGGTATCGTTTCGAATTAAAGGGACGTCAGTCTGCAGCGAATTTAAGTGCCTTTTCCTTGACCCCAGGTGTACCCTTTAGGTTCATTTTAGGCTGTATTGTATATTTTCCACATGACTGGAACTTCCTTGAAATTTAGTATCGAAAATGTGCTTTAAATGTGTATGAATGTAAATGTACGAAATCTCGTACTACCTAGTGTGATTTTTAAATAACTAAGCATTAAGTTGAAATAGTTCCATCATAATTCTAATACATTTTTAGTGAAGCAAGAAACGTGAAGATCCTGAAAGGGTTGTGAGGAATTCCTGCTTTTAAATAGAATATCGAGGTGGTTCTCAGTCCACAAAACTTGTGTCAAACTGTGAAAAAATATCGATATATATTAATTTGTTGCGGAAAACCTGTATATTTCTTATCCACATTTTTAATGAGTATTTGTTTTACTGAACGCTACTAGTTGAAATTATCGTACGAGAAGGTGTGAACTACACGGAACCCTTTCAGGCATTAACGCAGTGAGCGACATTTTTTTCGAAATTGACTTTTTTTGCCGTTTCTGACTCAGAATTTTAAGGCGCGTCGAATGGTCTAACCGCCGTGTTTCTATTGTCTGCCGTTGCCGAGATAGCTATGTCGCTTACTCGGGGGTAATTAGACTTATTGAGGGCATGAATGTCGTATGTGGCATTTAGTCGTCTTTTGTTTTTACGGTTTAAACGTTTCAAATGAAACGGAAAAACTGACTTGTAGTAACGATTATTTCAAAGACCAAGTTCTCTTCGTGTTAAGAGCAAATAAAAATCATTAAAAAATTCAGTTTTTCAGCTCTCCTGTAAAATTTTCAAAATGTCGTTTACTGCGTTAATGCCGGAAAGGGATCATATCTTTTATTTATTTAATTTTCTTCAAAACAGCAAAATGACCAGGCACCATCATGCCCAGTTATTGCCACTTTCGTTCACAAGACGTTTTTGAGTAGATATATCATTTCAGGTCTAATGTCAGTGAACGTCGATTTTTCATGCACGCGTTAGCCGCGTGCTTCGCTTGTGATTTACCCAAGTAGCAAATTGAAACACATGTTTCTGTTGCCTAATCATAGAAATCTCAAGCACAGCACGCCGCTAAAGCGTACATGAAAAGCCCCGCCTAACAGTTACAGATTCCCAGTCCTCCTAGTTCAGTAGCTAACAGCCGCGGGTTTCGTAACCGTATTGAGCAGAGAAATAGGTTCGAGTCCTGTTGTCAGATGGTTTTCTTCAGTTTCACCAGGCTGGGATAGTACCTCAATCAAGGCACTAACTGCTACCTTCCTCGTCATTGTCTGCTGAAGAATGCTCGCTTGGGACGTTAGATGTGTTATGGGTTTATACCACAGCTGCGTGTTTTAGCCTATTGAAAATAAATTGAACGAAGTGAAACAAGGAACAGAATGGAAGCGTAAGAAGATAATAAAACTGGAGGAAAAACCACACACAATCATATAAAAATAGTTACCTAGTATTTTTTTCCTTTAAATCTTTAAAAAAAATCGAAATATATGTGTTTGTTGTGCGTATCTAGAGCGGCGTCGAAAAAGCGTCACCCTGTGTGCCGATACAGAGACCAAAAAGAGACTTCAATACCGTTATTTTGGGGTACAACTATAGTTATGCAGATTTAGTACGGAAATAGAAGATCCTTTGCGCCAATGAACGCTTGCAACCCAAGCCATCCATCCACGCATGCAGTTTTTTGTGCGTGTTGGCAATGGTCTCTCAGAATACTTCCTCTCTCGTACAGTTAAAAAAATAAATAAAAAAAAACCTCACTCTCATCCAGATTAGCCTTTCTGTAGGTTTTTGCTTTTATTTCCATTTGTTTTTTTATCTGAAAGCACTGGAGTGTTCTACATAGCTTTTACGTGCTATTTCAGGGACTACCCTCTTGCCTGGATCCTTCCACCATTCCACGACAGTCCGAGTAGCTTGCCAATGACTCCAGTTTTTCATTGTTTTTTATTTCGTTCTTTTTTTTTTATTTCCAAAGAGGCAATGTTAGTGTAGTTTTAGTTACAGCCTAAACAGTAGTGAAGAAAACAGGTACTTATAGGCAAAACAATCTTCAATTAAATTGAAAATAAACATCACATTGAAGAAATGGAGACATAAGGTACTAAAAGATGTGATCTTATCCGCTCTTAACAATTCTTCCTGTAACTCACAAGTTTGACTTAAGAAACATCACAAAACGCTTGTAAAATGATCCCTTGATCGCAGATAAGTAACTTACGGGATTAGCTACCAGTTTCCGTCAACTAACCTTTGTTCTCAATGAAGGCCCCTAAGAACAGAGGTTCACACCTACTTTTTTTTTTTTACAGAGGTTTGTATCACACCTACCTTTTTTTTTTAATCCATACACCCTCCCCGCACTCCTGCCCCGACACAAACATAATGTAATACATGCCTAGCAAGATCCTCCTATCTTCTCGCCAAAATACAAATCTGATTGCCCAAAATTAGGGATGTACGGAAGGAAGGGTCTAGATCATTTGAAATTTAGATTCTTATGTACAATTATTGTCGGGCTTAGAAGCCAAAGCTGCAATCTCCACTCCAGAAAATTTTACGGGAGAGCCAAACGAAAATTTATGGTGGTAAATATATGGGTACTTTTCTCCTGCGGTATTTAAGGCAAAACTACAAAATACACAAAGAATTAGGGCTTTACCTTCATTAGCCACTTAATGTATACAATTTCATCAAAATTTTCATTTCCCAAAAAATGGATATTGCAGCTTTTGCTTCTAAGCCCCACAATTATTATATTCCTTATTTTGGGTGTATAACAATAATAACAAATCACAGACATATTCGACCCACTACTGGATGTGACCTCTCCCCAGAGGGAGAAGATTGGTCTACTACCAGAGAGAAGGGAATTAATTAATTCTCTTCTCTCTGCTACTACTTCCACGCTGACCAAACTGGTTGGGAGACGAGATTTTAAGCTCTTACTGTGATCGCCACTGTCATAGCAACTCCCCAGTTGCATCACGATGCTGAGTGGGCACCGTTCCAAACCCACACACTTTGGAAAAAAAAATCCTTGGCAGCGCCGGGAATCGAACCTTTACTTCAGAGAATCCCTTAGTTCCTTTAGAGAAACCATTTGCGCAGCCATCACATAATTTCCAAACATGCATATTTGGATAAAGCATTTGGAACTACCTTGTCCCCGCAGTTCTACTGTCAATAGTATTGGAAATATCGAGCTCTAAAGTTCATTTTCCCATGCTTTCGGGAACCTGTAGCTCCGAAACTAAACGGAATTCGACAAACTACAAGGACACACTTTTGCTTATTTTGATCAGAAGTTTTCGTTCCTAGAGTTTTGACAATGAATTTTTGTCCACCCTGTATATAAAGAAACTTCAAAACAATCTAAGTAAGGTACTTGTTCTATATTGTTATAAATAAATTGGTAAATCCTCATAATACGGAAATGTTGTTCGTTCTCTCATCATCTTGGTTTCGCGCGTGGAAGTATTGGTGTCGAAAGAGGAAGCAAAATATTCCCTGGTCGAAGAAACAACTGAAACACGTGGTCATTGTTACGTAAAGGAAAGGAAAAGTTACAATCAATAGTGTAACAAATACCTCTTAACGTTTCTCTTTTGTTGAAATTTTTAAAGATTTCTCATTGCTGTATGCTCGGTTTTAGTAAACAATGTATGTATCCTTTTTGGTACTGTTATGATCAGCGGTAACGTACCAACAAAATTCGGTCAGTAGTGGTTCAAATAATTCTAAAGCAAAATGAAGATGGAAACAAAGGGTAATACCAACAACAGTAACAACTTAGGGTCAGTTCTACAATCGATCGCTAAACTTCTAGTCAGCGCTAAGTTGAGGCCAAGTCTGATTTTGGCCAATGGGAGTACCCAAAATGAGAGTTGGTCTCAAATTAGCGCTGACTAGAATTTAGCGGTCGATTATAGAACTGACCCTTAGTAGGAAAACGCCTTGCTCCTTTCCTAATGAAACATATGTTTCTTTCAATTTGAAGGTAGTTGAATTTTGAACTTAACTAAATCATGTTCTATGCATTCAAGTTTTATTTTCCTTTTTTGATGTGTCGTAATCATAAATTGAAGAGAATTCGTGTGAAAAGAATGAAAACTATACTTTTTTCCTCCCTTTCTTCTTCACTGAAAACCGGGACATTAATGTGTCCCGAGAATTATTTCGGGACACCGTTACGCAGATCTGTTCCGGTACGGTTCCGGATTTTGCGGGACGAATAGTATATCTAGGTCCATGTCCCTTACATAATTTCAGAAGGCGTTGATTCAGTTATCAAACAATTGCTGTGTTTTCAAACATAATGTTAAGAATAATGTGTTAAAAGTGGGTAATGTCTTGTTTAGATCGTTAAGATTGTTACGATGGTAAAAAAACATGGTTGAAATAACATGTTCAGACTACGGAACTTAACTTGGTAGTGTGCTTGTACTGCCATTGTCAGTAAAGAAACGCTTAGCGTAAGGGATCTCCCTTTTTTTCATACTCTAAGGTTACATGGTAAATGTATAAATTGTAAAATACTTAACACAAATTAATTTATTGTAGCGTAACATTTTGTACATTAGGTGTGCCATCATTCTTTTATACTTTAAAAGTGATACACACCACAAGCATGCTTTATATTTCGATAAAGAAAGATAGAAACTCACTAAGTGAGTTGCGCTTACGGCCATCTTGCGTTTAGATAACTAACGTTAAGAAGATAACCGTCGTAAGTTGACGCTGGTTAAAATTGAAACCCGCGTTAACGGTAACTACCGTTTACATTACTAAAATGATCTTGGTTAACGTTAAGATGGTAGTAATTGTAAACAAGCGTTAATTGTAAGCTACTTGTCCGTCCTGTAGAAAAATGTTTGTGTATGAGGGTGCTGACCCTCATACACAACACCATTAGCGACTAATAAAAATATAAGTTTGAATTTGAAAACACTTGTAGGATCTTATACGGAACAAGGAACCATATTTTTCACCCTTGTATTTAATAGATCAAAAAGTTCTTGAGTTAACAACTATCACGGACATTACTGGTAATCCTTTCATGAAGTCTTCATATTACTTGATTGCAATATTATTGAAGAACCTAATGCTATTAGAGATTTAAAATAAAGAATTTGTGTATGTGCTCCTCTTCCTCCTGGATCTCGATACGGGAGACGGATGTACTTCTACTGACCTGAAATTGAAGCCAGCACAAGCCATGATCACCTGGAAGGTGAAATTGATTTTAAAAAACAACTGAACATCACGTCCCGTACAATACCATATTTAAAATAATTTATTCCAATCTTCCTCCTCTCTTCCGTAGCTAGATCTTCATCCATTCTTTGCTTCCACACACCCAGACATAGGCCAACCAACAAGACGCAAGTAAATCTCAATTCACCAGGCAAGATTAATCGAAAACCTACGTCAAGTTGATCCAGCTTAATGGTATTGGGCCAGTCGATCCGTCTCCCGTATCAATGCTGTTCCTTTAGCACATTCCTACACCATTTTCTTTTTCCGTCTTGGTTTTTGTTTATTATTCATCGCATGGTAATCTTCAAACACTGGCAATGAATCTGTTGTTTATACTGTACTGTCCTTAATTTTGAGTTGTTTGTAGCACTAAACAAGCTTCTACCCAAGCGATAAAATCGTAGATAATAGAGCAACCTCAGCACTAACGAACCACTGCGTCCTCCGAATGTGCCCATTGTCCATGGATGTAAAAACGGTAGATGGATTGACTGGCCCAATACAATGAAGCTGGGTCAACTTAACGCAGGTTTTCTATTAATCTTGCTTGGTGGTGTGAATTGGCATTTACTTGCATCTTATTCGTTGGCCTATTCCTGGATATATGGAAGCAAAGAATGGATGAAAATCTAGCTAAGGAAAAGAGGAGGAAGATTGAAATATTTTCAATATAGTATTGTACGGAACGTGATGTTCAGTTGTTTTTTTAATCAATTACACCGGCCATGTTCTCATGGCTTGTGCTGGCTTCAATTTCGCGTCGCCAGAAGTAAATCCCACTCCCATAATTAGATCCATGACCATTAACAGAATCATCGAGCTCTACGTATAACGATACTGGAGTGAGAGATAAATATCAGAGCAAATATATAAAGTCGATTGTCCACTTCTAGTCTAATAAAATTTCGACCAAATTTTCAGTTCTAACTAAGTTTTATACGCTTCTTACCGCTGTGCAGTCTGTTTAAGTCTTAATTCCTGAGTTCTTCAAATAAAAGTACACCGTACTCTGCATATAATAGAAAATACTGCAAATAATATTAAAGTTTTGGAAGAATTAAGACATAAATAAATTTAAAAATACGGGCCGGACAGCGATATCAAGCATAAGAAGCTGAGAACAGAAAATTTGGGCCATATTAGATTAGACTGAAATTAAATAAACGAGATTAAGGGCCATATTTATTAATAGCTCCCAAGGGCATTGAAATTATATGCTCCTGGGAGCCACCCAACTCTTGGGAGTGATTAATAAATATAGCCCTGTGTCCGCTCCCTGACTTCATATATTCATGAAATTTTCAATGGCAGCATTCAAACCAGTATCGGTTTTAGATTAAGGTCATTGGTCAGAATCGAAAATGAAACCGTTCGCACCAAAAGGCAAACTTTATCAGCTAGTTTTAGAGTGATTAAATATAAAAGTTGGTTAAATATAAAAACGTGCGTTGCTTTCCTTGCTTGTGATTTGTGTGATTAGCCAAGTGGAACACGTATTTAAATGCATTTTCTACGTGTAACACGAGTTTCCATTGGCTCCTCTTAGAAATCGCAAGCAAACCACGTTATGTGAACTTTTTGAACCGCGTTTTAGGGTTGATTTTCGTGAAAGCTTGCGATTTGGGTGAGTAGCCAATTGACACACGTATTTTATTGTAAGGTAAGTATAACACGTGTTTCAATTGGCTACTTACCCAAATCGCAAGCAACGCAAGCATCCATGAAAATCAGCCCTAACGAAAAAATCTAACCTGACTTTCTAAGCTAACCTATTTTTATGTTCGAAAAATCTCTAACCTGATTTTATTTACCTATATTCGTGAAATGTGTAAAATACTGACAAATGCATAATGAAGCAAAACGGGGTAATTATTTATAAATACAGACAAAAAGGGACAGTTCTAGAAAGAAAAGAAGATCTAGACGTGTGAACTAGACGTGAATCGAACTCCGGTCTCTCGTCCAGTGATCCAACGCTCTATCGAGTAAACCAACGCTTTGGAATGCTGCTTTAACCTTCAACTTCAACTCATAATACAGCACATTGTCATTATGTAGTAAAACAAATTACTGATAGATGACAGTACGTTCCTCTCCTGCACAATTACTCAGCCGAGTCTCTCCTGTATTGAACATGATACAACGTGAATTTGTTATGTGTTATGAGCTGATTTGTTAAGAGAGGATTTTCAAAGTGCCATCCTTTGGCATATGTACTCTATTGCACTAATAATAATAACTACGGGCGTTATAGACCGAAAGATCCTGAGCCTGTTCGAACGCCATCTGTTCGCGGTTGGTGGAACTGCGTCTACCTGAGTGACGGCAGGCGTATTATGAGCTTTTAGACCGAGTGGCCGTCACGTCTTTATTCACGTGACTCCCCAGTTTGCCTCACGACGCTGAGTGGACGCCAAAAAGTGGGACTCTAGCCGGCAGTTGAACCCGGGACCACGCGGACATGAGTCCAACACTCTAACCACTAGACTATGGAGTCCCCGCAGTCTACTGCACTTCTCCATCTTTATCAATTCATTACTAATATCAGGAGCGGGGGCTTGAGGTTTCCTCTTACCTCACTAATAGTGAGGAGATGAAAAATAGCATGTTCCTCGGACCTCAACCGCCAAGGAACGCCCTACTGCGAAGAAGAGCCGCTATCATCCTTGTTCGTTTATCTTGATTGAAATCATGTAGCCCAGTATTACCTTTTAAAATGACTTTATTAAGTTTGGTAATTAAAAAGACCCGTATATCAAGAGATGAAAGATCAATTCCGTCCTTTCCACATAAAAAAGTGAATATAATTCCTGTAATATTGTACCATAGATTAAATACAAAAATATACTTCTACCGCTTCGGATGAAGTGAAAACGAAGATTATATTTTATCCTGGTTGGAAAGCGGGATGGAAGGAGACCATTGGGAAGACCGATATGTCGTTGGGAGGACAATATTAGAATATATCTTCGAGAAGTAGGTGTTCGTGATGAAAACTGGCTTGATGTTCCCCAGGATAGAAATCCAATGGCGAACGTTTGTTACTGCGGCGATGAACTTGCGAGTTCCATAAGCCATAGAGTTAGTTAGATAGTTTATACCGCTTACCTAATTTCGTCTGCTTTAAAATTAATTGTTTTTTGTTTAAGAGCACGTGATTTTGAACCCTGCCGTTTGGTGACTACTACTGGAAAGAACCAGCGACTGAAAGTAGAAGCCAGAGTCACCTAGAGGCGGGGTTCAAAAACAACGTGCTCCTTAACGCTGACGAAAATGAGTAGGCGGGATAAATCAATTTTATTATTTAGTATAATGGTTGTACTCACTTAGAGGCATGTTCATGAGCTGAACGCTCCTGGGTAACATGAACCGATGGTGGTTTCACACTATCTTCCACCGATCGGATGAAAATGGAATAGAAGTTACAGTTTAAAGATAAAAATATTATGGTTATTAGTTTTAAAATATATTCCCTGTATTCTTTTCTGTTCTCTTGGCTTTGAACTAGAAGAGAAGAAAGCAGTGATGCGTTTTTTGCGTTGATATGGGAATAAGGTCACACCCATACGACTAAAAGAGTATGCGTGTGTGGTGTATGTATGCGTATGTGTTTTTTTTTTCACGTTGTCTTGTCTTAGGCGGACCAACTCACCCCTTACCTTTCCACCTCCTCTTTCCCTTCACCTGCCATCTTCCCCACAAACGACTTTTCGTCTGTTTTCACCTTGCTAGTACAGTGAACTTCCCCCTCTCTTGATTCTGTACGCATACAGACACTTCTGCGCATGCTCAATGCCAAACCAGAATTTTCAGCCGTTTCATTTATCTTCCAACACACTCACACATACATAACATATTTGGGTTCAGATATGTAAGTTTTTGATTCGGTGACTATTTCGCCTTCTTTGGGATAATTTTCTATTATTCCCCTCCTTGAAGTTCGTATCCGCCACTGATCACTCTTGCAAAAACCCGTTACTACGTCCCGTCCGTAGGAAAAAAAAAGTTAACTTCTTCCTGTATTACGCAATTCGCTTATTATGTATTATTACCTTGATCTACCAGATTTACATCTGTCTTCCTCTTTTATTATTATTGTTTTAACATTCTGCAGTGTTTTGTTTTCTTCTTTTTCTTTTTTTGATGTTCTATTTGTTTCTTTCGTCACCCACCGAGGAGTCGCAACGCTTACGTCACTGCTGCATTTTTATCTCCAACGCGCGAGACGAAACCCAACAAACGGCTTCTTCTACGAAAAGGGGTAGTTCGTACAAAAAAAGTCTGCCAACGTGCTGGACTAAACCCTATGTTGCCACATCGTACAAACCAAAACAGAAAAACACGTGAATAAAAGCGTATATACACCAAAATCATTATTTAACACGCACACACGCTATGTACTTGGTGTAAATTATTATTCACCATTTACAGTACAGTAATCAATAATGGAGATTCTGTGATATTTGTATTTTACTCTGGAGTTTGTGCACTTCCTTTCTCGAGAGTTAAAGGATTAAGATAGTGGTAGCTGTTGTTATTCTACCTGTTGTGAGCACGGATTTACAGAATTTGATACACGCACTTCTGGTACTTGTTATTGGTCGCCTCTACCCGAGGCTTACAAGAGCTTTCGCCATTTTTGACGAAAATGAGATCATTATCGTTTTATCTATGGATCAAAGTTCTGAAATATTCAATAATTTGCATAATTGCAGATATTCTTTTATTCCTTTGAATTCTTTTGTTGATATGATGTGGCTAGTCGCACCACTCATTTTTGAAGGATTAGTTTCGGCCATATTATTTGAAGGGTCGAGAAGGAAAAACGCTGAAACTCCATCAGGATTCGTTTTGCAAAGTGCATCCAAATGCACAGGTGGTGCTTCATCATTTTCCACCTGTACGCGGTATTTTCAACTGCATTTTCCTGTTCATTCTCATTGTTCTTTCCTCTTTACTGTCTGCACCTTTGTAGTACACACCTTCTGAAGTAACAGATGTCAGAATTAATTCGAAATCGGCCAAAACTGAGTGAGTTTCATCGTTTTTCCCTCTGACCATTTATATTGGATTTCTTGAACCATGTATTGTGACTAGATTCTCCCAATTTCATCTTTGCCTTTTCGTTGTTCAGTCTTGATGATTGGTGCTTGAATTATTTGTTAATATCTTCTTTTTTTTTTTTTTATCGGATCGACTTTAGATACTTCCGTAGAAGAGAAGGAATATGTTCTGGTAAATAGTGATTTCAGATACGACACCAAGCGAATTCATTCAACCTTATTGCATACTATTTTATTGTAACTAACTGGACTTAAACTAACCTAATGAAACCTACGGTTTAGAACAATAGGGGAGTATCTAAAGTCGAGCCCTAATTCTGTTTTTTTTTTTTCATTTTCGGTTCAATATTAATTATCCTCGTTTCATTTATTTGTTTCTCAGTTTAAATATTATTATCCTCGTTTTGCACTTTCGGTTTAGCGTTCATTACCCAAACTTGGTGCAGGAGTACCCTTGTCTCTAATCATAGAGCAGATCAACAAGAAATAGCATCATTAGCTACCGCTGATCTATTGCTATATACTATATTCCGACATACAGTATCTAGTTGCAACCTACACTGTTTCTTGCTTGAAGGTTGGAATTCCCGTGATTTTGCCTTGTTAGGCTTGACGGGATACAACTAGTATGTTTCAAGCTTGACACAGCCTTGATTTTGGCTAGATAAAATATGCTTGAACTTAACAATCCAATTTCAATCTTGATTGTATCCCTTGCGCAAGCAAGGCACTTCGTGCCTTTGAAAAATCAAGCATGATTCAAGCTTGATTCAACCTTTTTGCTTGACACGATAAGCATTGTTTACAGCTTGTTGTATTGACGTTCAAGGTAAAAACAAGCTTGATTCAAGCTGATTTTGCTATGTGGGAAATGATCGGTTTATACTATACATATACACAGACACATAATTTATTTGTGTGTGAATGTCTTTGGTTTATTTAAATACTGAAGAAGAGTTGATACAATACAATAATGATTAACTCTTACACAAATATTGGTTTGTGAAAATGAGATCTTATTGGTAAACTTTTTTTTAATAGAAAGGCAATTCCTTATCCATAACTGTTCATAAAGAAATTCTATTGTTCTGCTAGTAATTACAACAGAAAATGGATAACAGTTTCGATATGTTTCCTGAACTAAGTGTTAAACAAAGCTATGTGTGAAATTGGTTATTATCTTAGGATATCTTAATTAACTTCATTATACCAAACATAATGAAAGATTATGCCTTTATTTTCTCATGTTCAGCGTAGCGAGGCTATTGAGAAACGTCAAGCGAAAATGATTCAGTGTTCTGTTATATCGATGTTATCGTAAATAAAATCAGTATTCTTGAATAGGTCAGATTGTAAAGAGTGATGTTTCTTTGTTATTATGTGACGTCATTTAGTGTTTATGGATGGCACTGTGTTGTTGAAGTTTATCCAGAATTTTTGAAGTAAGAGAGGTGCATCTACGTATATATTACTCCTGTCGCTACTCATTGGTCCAATAGAGTTTGTAGTTTAGGGGTGAACCTGAAAGGTGTGGAGAATTTAATGTTTGTTATTGATACAGCTCTTATGTATAGATCATTCGCTGAAAATGTGGAGACCAAAATCTATGAAGAGAATGTAATCCTGTCTTTTCAAGATAAGGAAGGAGTTTCTTTGGAATTGGACGACTGTGTTGCTAAATTACGTATCTTTGCTCAATTCCAAACGACACAAGCTGGTCATTTTCGAGCGTATTCAAATCGAGTGAAGGGTTTGCAACGATGTAATATAATCATTCATTCTTCAATATTCGATGGAAGAAGAGACTCTTGTCAAAATAGAAAGCGTGTTCTTATTATCAGTAACTAAGAACAGGAGGGAAAACGGTTTAATGAAGGATACTCATTGATGCCTGTCGACTTTCTTATCTCAAATCCGCATGATCTGAATGAATAGACTATAGGCCCTACTTACGTCCAAGTTATCACCATGAAACTTCAAGTGAAGTTTTTCAAAGGGTCAGTTCTACAATCGACCGCTAAACTTCTAGTCAGCACTAAGTTGAGGTCCAAGTTTGATTTTGGCCAATAACAGTACGCAAAATGAGAGTTGGCCTCAACTTAGCGCTGACTAGAAGTATAGCGGTCGATTGTAGAACTGACCCATAGTCAGGTACGTATTCTTTAGTTGGTTTAGAGAGAGAAGCAGGGGTTTTAGGCCCCAGGGTATACCCCTATGTCTGAGTATGAAATTTATATGATTCCATACCTCCTAAATAGGCCCCTGATCCAACCACTAGCATAGGAACTGTTGCCAACTCTTCATGATAGAAATACCGCTAGATTATGCGTTGAAAGTCACCAGAAAGTGACTAAATATGGTTTTACCGCATACAGTCCCGAAACTGCGGTTCTCGCAACGCTCAACATTAATTACACATTTATTAATAACGTATAATGAATAGACGTTTGAAAATAATGAAAAACTACACTGTATTCTGCTCCACTGTGTCTTCTCTGTTGCTGTATGTTTTAAGACTAGAGTTATTTTGTTTTATCATGTTTTACAGACCGTTGACTTTTTAGTATAGATAATTTTTGCAGTTGGGTACAGTATGTTGCCTAGACATGTCCAAAGTAACTTTAAAAAAAGTCGGTAGTGACTTTTTGCAAAATTCTTGTTGCCAGCCACCACTCTAAATTCACCAGACTTAGCGACTTCACGCTAACATTGTCAACATTGTTCATTAGTATCAGTCCACTTTATCAGCATTATTATTTATAATGTCACTACTAAAGTGACACCATCCATGTGTTTCCTACACACACAAATTTGAGTAAAAATTAAGCACTTCATTGCCGTGGGCGGTTTGTATTTTTAATTCCTCGTTTTATCAAATTGCTAATTTTATTCAAATTTGTCGGTGTAGGAAACACTTTGCAACCCCTTTCTCTATTTCTACGTTTTCCCAGCGCTGTAGCCTCAAAATGTTCACAGAGCATATGCTAAGTTTTTTTGAAATTTCAAGTGATCATTTTCCATTAACTCTTGCCTCATTTTACATATGATTAAATAATTTAACTTCTACAAAAAATATGCAAATCATTTGAAACGCTCACTGAAGTAATTGCCACATTAAATATAAACTAACCTAAAGTATACGCCTTGTACCAGAAGGCATACACTAATGAGTAAGGTTAACCAGAAGGTACAAGGTATATACCCGGCAAGCCAGGAGTCGGCGACGCTCGACCGACGAACTAGCCGATGGGCTGGCAGACGTCGGGTTTTGAAAAATCCCGACGAGAAACCGAGGTCGGCGGGTGGGTTTTGGGCAGAGTTACGCCTCTATGTCAACCCCGACGGCGGCCCAGAAGATGGCTCGATGACACTGACGGCGGCCCGGAAATCGGCCCGACGCCCAATCGCCACTTATGGACCACCGACCATCTAGTCGGTATTTGGCTTGCTGGGTACCCTCGACGGTTCGAGTACAGCCCTGCGTTTTCCTCGTTTCAAACTATGGTTCTAACAAAGCAACGTCTATGCTACTCGTGTAAAGATCACGCGAAATGAGAAGAATTAAAAAATGTGCTTATTTCATGTATATTTATTAACTGCATATTATAAGGAGCTGTAAAATTTTCAGGTGTTCAGAGAGTTGTCTTCTTGAAACCAATCAGAAGAAATCTTTTATGCTTCTCTTTACTTTTTCTTTATCAGCGGTTCAAGAACATCTTATTATCTTTTTCTCATCTTATAGAGCGCTCCTGAAAATGTGGCCCATCTCGAAACGTTGTTTAGCAGAATTTTGAATTTATTTTTTATATGACCTTTTCGCATATGTGGCTCATGCCGTGATACGGTAGGACACAGGATGGGAAAGGTATGAACCAGGGCATTACTTAAGATACCATCCCGCCATTCGGTAAAACAGGAGAAATCCAGGAAAACCCTCAGTCAGGATGGTCGGCTGTAGTGTTTGATACGCCTGTTTATTCACTGCCGATCCCAAGTCTGCGACGTTTACAACCTGGACTACAGAGTTGTTTAGAAGATTTCATATGATTGACTAAATATGAACAAACTATTATTGCGCCTGAACATTTTAGAGATGAGCTTATCCGAACATGAGATAGTGGATGACACGAGATTTGAATTTTATGCAAAAGAAATTCGTTTTATCGTTACAGAATTATTTACTTTCATAGTCCACAGCACTATAGAATCAAAATAAATGAAAACCAATGCTTTTCAGGTGTACCCCAACATTCCCGAAGATTATTCTTTTCACTAAAGTTAAGTGATTTTTATCAACGATGCAAGAACGGGGTAGAACTAAAATTAGGATGCCTTGTACTCTGTTACTTATTCTGTCAAGAAGTTTTAATTTCAGAAGGGAATAGTGAAGCTAGCGGTCGCTTGAGGAAAATTTTGGCGAAACATGTGGTGTAACCACTACCAGAACTTCATATGGTAGAACAAATATTGATACAATGCAACCGACCACACTGATCCTATGGTTTGCGACAATATGAGATACCTACCAAAAGTCTTTTTACCATTCTACTCTTATTCAAATAATACGGTGAGCAGATAAAGCGTCTGTTTATAGGTTCATTTGTGAAGAAGAAGTTTTCTTCACAGTGTAGGAGCAGCAACTGCAGCATATTGTGGTAAAGTTTCTATCTGCACGTGGTGGAAGAGAAAGCTGAGGGATGTTTGTGGCGGTAATACTCTTGCTGACAGTACTGCCCGGAAGTGGATTCGTGAATTTACAAACGGGAGGAAATCAAACTGAAGATTTGCCAATTGCTTTACACGCCCTTATGTTGCCATACACAGCTCATATTGAAGTCTTACTCAAGGAGGACAGAAGCTGAGCTGTTTAAGATAATCTGCAATCGTACAGGATTCTGTAACGGCACTGCCCAAAGAATTTTGACAGTATCCAAGATGAGTTCAACTTGGATTTCTTTACAGTTTGGATGACGTTCCCACATTACAAAGTCCATTGATCTTCTGACGTGGAACTGTGTTACCAGTGGACAACTATTGTTGAGTTTCTGATCACAATGGATGAAGCTTTTAATTCTCTCTTCAATCCAGAAGACAATCAAAACAGTGGAAACACATTGCTCCATAATGAAATCCATAAATTCAGAGCAGTGTCAAGTACAGCTTTGATTCATAGACTAATCTAAAGTCAACTGTTAAAGTTACAAGCTTAAAATTTTATATAGTTACGATCCAATGCATTATTCACTGCTCACTGTGTAAAACTAAACTGGTGATTTTAGTAATTTCCATTGAACTAAACACTATTGAATTCTGTACATACTCTCTTGACATGACGCGTTTAGTGTTAGTAAAGTTTAACCAAGCATTAGCATTAAGTTTTGAACATTCGAGTGGCTTTCTTTTTTATTGTACTCTTAGTTAAAATATAAGTATGGAATCCTTTCTACCTGTTACTGCATATGGCATTATTTTGATCGAGAATGTTAGGTTAGGTATAGTGGTGTATATATTAACGGATTACATGAAGTACACTTACCTAACGTTATCTATAACCATCTCGATTTACTGGCGGACAGATAAATGCTGGGTTTCACCAACTTTCGTTGAGAATCTAACGAATTGTTCGTTTACGAACGTAATGAATTTTAAGGCGCTCAAAGCTACTAGGCCCGTTAAAGTCTAACGAAAGTTGGAGAAACCGCGAATAGTAAACTAACCTAACGTTTACCTAACCTAACATTCTAACCCAAAGTAGTGGTAAGGAGTTGTTCAACTTCTAATATTACGACAGCATCCGTGGGGAGGAGTTCAAGCTTTGCTTATTTTCACTCAACATCGAATTTTTTTTTTATTATTATGTATTAGCGGACATTTACTTAATTTTACTTACAAAGGAGGAGGAGGAGGGGGGGTCTAAAACGATTAAACATTTGCCGCCGTAATATTTAAACGATCCCTGAGCAGATAACAACAAAGGTTCTTAAAAATATGAAATACATAAGAACAAATTATTAAATTACTTTCATAATTAAGGTAAAATTAAAAAACAATATTAACATACTGTTCTCACTATGAGAATTGTGTACATTTAACGCCATCTTCCTTTTGCTTGCAGAAGCGTTGGCGGGAAGAAAATGCAAGAACTTGAGATAGGGGTAGTTTCTATTGGCTGGGAGTGGCAAAGGACTTTTTTTTTTTCATTTTTTTGTTAAATCTTCTTTATGACTGGCTTTTCAAGCTGTTGCAGAACACTTCACGACAACCCGCTTTCACCCCCTCTTTACCACACATACACAGAACTTCAAGGGCGTATGACTATGCATCTCATAGTAGTACCCAAAGGGGTAGGATGTCGGCAATGCGGGTACAAGGAGTGGGGCGGAAGAGTGGTGGTGGTCGTGCGGGGGGGAAGGTTAGTGAAGAAAAAGGCAAAAAGGGTTGGTCCAAGGTGACTTTAGTCTGGGTTTTATATCCCGAGGGCAAGAGTTCATCTTCCGTAGCGAAAGCCTCCTTGGGAGGATGGGGTTATAAAAAAAAAAGTTCGGAAAGCGAAAAAAAAAAAGTTTAGCAGCAGAAATCGGCCTGGGCAAAAAAACTCACCCCCTCTCTCTTCACCTTTCTTCCCTTGTGCACCCTTTGCCGACCGACCAACCCTTCATCTCCTAACATTTTTGGGATGATTTTTGTCTTGGAAAAGAACGAGAAAAAGAGATTTTGTCTAGACTGGAAGTTATTATACAATGGTTGTGCAAGGCGAAAGAAACTGGCTAACTACTAACCCCCCGCCCCCACGTCTTCCTGTAAGCAAAACGGCAGAAAACAAAAGAGTTGTGAAAAACAGGACACATCCACCCTCAACCCCCTTTCGTCCTTTTGGGAACACAAGGTTGCAGAGAATCGGGGTGAAAAAAATGGGCGAGATAAATAATAAAAAAAAGAACGAGTTGAAACTGGCAGGATTGTAAAATAAGATAACAATTTGGAAAGAAGCAGAGTTGAACGTAGAGAAAGCGTATCCAGGGGATGAAGATATATGTATATGGTCAAGAAACTGGGAGGGTGGATTGTCGAAAGGTCTGCCAAGCATTTTTTTTTATTTGTGTGTGATAAAATTGGTCTAACAACAACAACAAAAAAAGAACGACTGTTGCTAACAAAACTGCAGGAACTCAGTGGGAGAGTACACGAGAACGCAGTGTGTGTGTGTGTGTGTGAGAGAGAGAGAGAGAGAGAGAGAGAGAGAGAGAGAGAGAGAGTGTTCGCTTGTATGTGTGTCGAGGGGTGTGTGAGACGCAAGAAGGGAGGTAGGGGATAATGGGGATGCAAATATTGTCGAAGGGTTGTGTGTGTGTGAGTAGTAGGCACGTAAAGCTATGTTGCCATGTTCACGTGCAGCTTTTTATTTTCTGCGTTGAGAAAAATAATAATATGTTGCCAAGCCGCTTTGTTTTTCGTTCCTTAAGACTTTCTGGGAGAGAGTTATGATTTTTTTTTTTTTTTATCAGGAGAGTAGTCAGGGACTCACTAAGATTTTGTTGGTCCCACCCCAGATAGCACGCAAGTTTATACCGAAGTTTTCACTAGCCTTAATTTTTCCTTACCGTGATAAACTTCACGTACCAAGTTTGATGCAGAATTGTGTCAAAATTGATGAAGATAAATATGCCGCCAAGATTTTTTTTTAGCGTTGCGTAGGGTGACCAGAAATTTGTTGACAAAAAAGGATGGTATATAGGCTCGCAAAGTAAGGTTGTATTCTGGTGATTGCTACCATTGTAAACTATAAGGCAGACAGAAAATGGTAAATAAGTTGTTATATTATATTCTGCCTCTGTGTCTCCTCAGAAGTTTAAATTGTAAAACAGAAACTTCAGCTGTTTTTATATTATCCCCCCTTTCAATTTTTCATAAATATTCGAATCCGAAGCTTCTAGAAGTTTCTCAATACAGAAAGCCCTATTAAGGCGGGACCATTCTCGCGCAGGCGCATTACTACTTAAACAGTAAATATTACCCCTTAAACATAAATAAGACTGCAAGCGTCTAATCTTCAATTGCCCTTTTGGACTATTGGTAGCATGTCTGAAAACTAATAGGGAGAACTCGAGGTCGAGTCCTGGTGTGGTTTTGTTTGTATTTTTTTTTTAAAAAAAGAAAACTAAATTGTCTCTTTTATGTATAGGCATCAGGAAATTTAATAAAATTAGTTATGAAGGGTACGTGGAGGTTAGGTAAGTCATGCATGGTGCTTTTAATTGTACACTTGATTAAATCGTATTTTCTAAAGCTTTCGAAAATAGGACTTTCTACGTTGCGACGTTAGTGAAGCTACTTCCCTTATTGAATCGATAGTTGTAAGCTGTTATTTTTATTCCTCTTGCTTTTCTAACCTACGTTCCACGTCAAATCATCCATCACGAGTTGCATCACTATAAGAAAAATGTTATTTTTGGTACATGAGTTCCTAGATGTCTGAGGAAGTTAGAACTTTTGATATGTATGAGCTTATTTCTCCCGGGGTACCATGTTTAAAACACAGACGGATGGCGCTTTTTTCCTCCAGTCGACATGTACGAAAACCTGAATATCTCAAAAACCAGAAGAGACACAGAAATGAAACAAAAACCGTTGTGTAGCTCCTGAAGTGTATTTTGAACATGTGGAATCACATTTTCTCTACATGAATTCCTTTATTCTAAAAAGATACGCTGAAAAATAAATAACGAATTGTATAAAATTTGATTTTAAAACCTTTTTTTTTCCTTTTTTTTTTTTTTTTGTGGTGTGAAGAAGTTGAAAATAAGGCTGTAAAAATATAATACTATTTTTGTAATATTTAGACCTACCAACCGAGTGTCCACATGCAAAAAAATCATGAAATTAAATTACAGCCCGTTACCTTTTTTTTTCTACGGGGTTTCAAACATGGCCCTTCGCGAAAAATGCCGGATTTCGAGCTTAAATATCTCAGATAGGTCCTCATGAAAAAAATCTGAAATTTGGTGTTCAGTTCACAACCATAGTACAACTTTTCTTTCTAAGTGGTTTAGTCAGTCCAAGCGTATTATATTATATAATGTATCTTCATAGTACTACACTGCTTGAAACGCACATTTTTAACTTGGTTGACCAAACCACTAGAAAATAAAAATTGCAGTTTTTACTGTGATTTTCGGAACATACACGAGATCTTCGAGATCAAATTTCAGATATCTTTCTCATGATAATCCATTTGAGATATTTAAACCCGAAATCCGGAATTTTTCGCGAAGGCCATGTTTAAACCCCCGTAAAAAAAAAAAAAAGTTTTTTTTAATGTATGCAGATACTCGGCTGGTAGGTCTAAATATATTACAAAAAGTTGAAGTCTTATATTCAACTCGTTTACCTCCGGAAATTGGTTTAAAAATCCAATTTTATATAATTCGTTACTCATTTTTCAGCCTATTTTTTTAGGATAAAGCAATTCATTTTGAGAAAGAATGATTCCATATCTTTAAAGTAGATTTTAGGAGATGCCCAACGGTTTTTTAATTCAGCTTTCTCGCCCCTCTTGTTTTTATTTTGAGATAGTCAGGTTTCCGTACATATCTACGAGATTTTTTAAAAAAACATGGTCGCTTCTAGAGAAATAAGGTCGTATCATTTTTCTTTTAAAGTGGTTCTGATATCTCCAGATATGTAGGAACACAAATACAAAAAAATCCCTTTCGGTAAGCCTACAGGCTGAGGTAGATTTCGAAGTTTCGCTGGGAGCCGGGGCTCGCCCCCCAACTTCAGTGCTTTTGAGAGGATGCGCTTCCTTTATCTTAACCAAAATCTCCCTGCAGCACTACACCACCACGGAGAACATCTTCACCCTCCCACGGTTGGCTGCGCCCCCAAAGGGAAGATTTGCCCCATTTATTGTAACCTACTCTTGGTCATACACCTTCATTGAAAATTTCGTTTCTCTACCTTCAATGATTTGGAAATTGGGTTTTTGGGACGGCCATTTTGGATCTAAGTTGACGACTTTTTGAAAGTTTTCTTATTTTGTCGTGACCTACTTGTGATAGTACAACTTCAAGTAAAATTTCATTTATCCAGCTCAAACGGTGTGCAAAATGGGATTTTGGGCGGTCATTTTGGATCCAAGATGGCGACTTTTCCCAAATGTTGTGATATTTCCCTAAGCTACTCGTCATAATGCACCTTTATGCCAAATTTCGTATCTCTAGCTCAAACGGTGTGGAAAATGGATTTTTAGGTCCGCCATTTTGGATCCAAGATGGCGTCTTTGAACTCATAAGGTAACATTTTCATAATCAAAAAGTGATGTTGTACCTTTATGCCAAATTTGATTTCAATAGCCTCAGCGGTTTAGGCTGTGTATTCTATACAACAATGGGTTCGGCGGCCATTTTGGATCAAAAATGGCGACCGATTTTGCTCATTAACGAACTTAACCGAGCTATTAAGCCTAGAAACAACATATAAAAATTTGGTTCAAATATCTTCAAAATTATGGCCGCTAGTGTGTTAATATATATATATATACACTTTCATATCGTACCGATCTCAATAGGTATATTTTCTTCGAAATCTACCTAAAAATAAAAAAAAATCTAAAATGGTGATGCAACGATTATTTTTTTCTAAAATTGGATGGTTTGTCATGGAATGACCATAATCATCTTCCATCTTAGATAGAGTTCACCTAACGTCAATTTATTAAATGTAATATTGTATTAGAATTTAATTAAAAATTTCAGACAGATACCAGGAGAATTCTAGCTATTGCCGTTTTTTTTTTAATTCTCTTTTCCATAATACCACAAACAAGAAGCATTTTGTAGTTTCGTGGTAATTTTCTAAAATAATTACCTTCTTCTAAATGTGAGCACAAGCTACAGAAATCCGTAGAAAAACAAAATGATAAATCGTCACAACCGTGTAAGCGAACTGGTAATATTGACACGTCAGCTTTACAATCCACAATGAACTTGAAAGCCCACATGTACACTCTTTCTGTCATTAGATTTAAAGATGTTTAACTTCTAACTACAAATATATTACGTATTCAGAATTTAGAAAATTATAAGACCGTCAATTACAAAACACATTACAAGTTATAAAGATAAAGAAAATAATATAATTGGAGATATTTTTGGATAGGAAAGAGTATAAAGTATTTGAATCGCTAAAAGAGTATAATCTCTCTATATAAAATTTGAAAGTGACTGGGAAGTTATCACTTTGACTCTAAATTATTATATTCAGAGATAATCATCGACCATCTAATTCCATTGCATTCCAATGGCGGTGGTAATGACAATGGAACATTTAAAAACAAAGCACGCGGCAACCCACACTACAACGTTGTTCGACGGGTTGACTACCTCCAAGTGGTCAAATTTGGCATGACGATCAATTAACAATGGCTATCTTAGATAACACAACCCTAGGGAGGTGTGGGGGTGGGAAGGGGTGATGTAAAAATAATAAAAAACAATTGACATAATTGTCGAATCCATAGTTTTCCGGGTCGCTGAGATGGAATAGTGACACTCCCGATGTCATTTAAGTCCAAGCGGCATGGGAGGGTGAAACATTGTATTCTCCCTGCACCAACGGGCGAGCAAATCAGCTATTACTCTTAACAACAGCATGTATGATCACCCTAGCGTTGCATTACAAGTATGGCGTATCAAATTTGCTACAGAGTTGTGGTAAAATTAGCAGTAACAAAGCTGCCGTATCAAATTGAAAAAAAAAAAAAAACATCTATGGCGTCTGTTAGTAATCTGTTAAGCTACGTAAAGAATAAATTACGGTACCGAAAGAGTCGTAACTAGCTCTCAGCTTTGCGTAATGGTAGAGTGTTGGATTACTAACTGGAAAGCTGGGGTTCGATAAAACAAAAGTATCTCCTTTTTAACTCCTTTATTTCTTATTCCACCTAACTAACTAACTCTATGGCTTATGGAACTCGCAAGTTCATCGCCACAGTAACAAACGTTCGCCATTGGATTCTATCCTGGGCAATATCAAGCCAGTTTTCATCACAAACACCTACTTCTCGAAGATCTCTTCTAATATTATCATTTCAACGACGTCTCGGTCTTCCCAATGGGCTCCTTCCAACCAGGATGGAATATAATCTTCGTTTCCCCCCCATCCGAGCTACATGGCCTGCCTACCTTAGACGTCGTGATTTCATTATTCTTACATCTGCTGAATCGTACACTCCGTGGAGTTCTTCATTATGAAGTCCCCTTTATTCTCCAGTCATCTCGTCCCGTTTCAGACCGTATAATCTTTCTCAAAATCTTATTTTCAAACACACGTAATTTATGTTAATCTGCTAGGGTCGTACTCTAACTTTCGCAACCGTAAAGTATTACCGGCAGAATAACCGTTCTGTATAATTTCAATTTTAACTTTCTTGATATTAATCACGAGGTTAGAAGTTTTTGGACTGAATAGAAACATACGTTCCCCGACACTAAGCGCCTTTTTATTTCTTCCGTGAACTCATTTTTGCTTAACGTATGTTCCCAAGTATTTAAATTTGTTTACTTTCTCTATGACTTCATCCCTAATTCTTATGTTTTTATTTCCTTCATTCCCTGTGTTTCGGCTTGTTATCATGTATTTTGTTTTATCTATGTTTACCTGTAGACGTATCTCATCGCAAGCTTCTACTAAGACATCGGTGTTGCTTTGTAGTGCATCTATATCGTCCCCTATTAAATCTACATCATCCGCGTATACAGACAGTTGATTCAAACCATTTAATGATAGCCCCTTTTTGTCCCTTTTAATTTTTAAAATCATGCACTTACTTATAATTATAAATATTTCCTACCCTTTAATTCCTTTTGCATTTTTCAAAATTTACACACTTTTCAAAATTGTACTCATTTCCTGAAAATAAGTCAAACAATTCAGCTTAGATAATTATTATTTTCTCTCATTATACACAATACCAAGACCAAAAACGCAATATAGCATCGAGCCGAGCAGTAAGGTATGCATTATGATTTTCCTGTGGAGCCTCACTTGTAAAAAAAATCAACGAAGCAGGCTTCATAGCTCTAGCACATGATGAAATAAGTTGTATCAGTGTTAAAGCGTACATGCGTGCCTTTTACTTCAGAAACAGTCCACGTAACATAAAAGGACTAGTAAAAAAGAAGTGATGCCTAAGCCCGTCATATGTCTGACAGGGATTCTGACATCCCAATGGGGAGTGCCACCCCTCCAAATTACCGAATACACTTCTTCAAATTCAAAAAGTGCTTCCTGTTAAAAATCAATAGAAACTCTGCAAAACTTACACCCACCCACCCCGATCTTCTGTTTACAGTGACACACACCAAACTAAAAATCGTGGCAGAATCCCTGTGTCTGACTCAGAGGTAAATCAGAGACTTGATGGGCCGGTCACATAGCTAGACGAACAGATGGAAGGTGGACGACAAATGTACTACATTGGATTCCTAGAGAAAAGAAACGACCGAAACGACGTCCAAATGCAAGATGGGTAGATGAAATCAAGCGTTTTTCAGGAGCTACATGGATGAGGATATCAGCAGACCGAGATATGTGGAAAGAAAAGGGGGAGGCCTTCATCCAGCAGAGGATAGAAAACGGCTGAGTATGATGATGATGATGATACACAGTTTCGTCCTGGGGTAAGCCGGACGAGGATGTTAACACAAAAAATACGACGCCCAAAAGTTTCTAACACATGGAAAGTGTTTCATAATCCTGGAAGGAACAAAAGCACCGCCGTAGGTGTGGAAACACCCCTTTCCCCCATCTGAAAGGTTATTGCGAAAGCATTTTGAGTGTGAAGTATTAAATACGGTAAAAGCTCTAAAAAAAATAAGTTCCCGTACATGACGGGAAGCTCACTTCTCAAGGAATCACAAAAACTCACAATATCGATTGATTCATACTACAGAAACAAGACCAGGTCACCAGGTGTAGATTGGTCCACCGAGTAATTGGATCAAGATTAGATCATGGAGGCACCTAGTCACAGCCTGTGTGGTCATTGTGTCAAGCAAGACCGGAGCCCGGATGAGTCATTCGGGTCAAGTGTCGGATCGGGTCACCTGGTCATCAAAAGTGATTCGGTTTCAACTCTGGACTCTTAAGTGATGACGGCCCTTACCGAGCACTGTTCTGGGGACTGAAAATGGGAATATAGTAATAGGACGTTTTTCTAGGTAGATACAAGACCAAGCATTTTCCTGGGAAATCCTCAGTTAATATGTCCAGCAGCAGAATTCGAAGCTTCGTTCCTCCCCATGGTAGAAGGAAGCTTCTACCATGGATCCTCCCTAGGGTTGATCTGAAATGTACGCTTCCCAGAACTTCAGGAATATATAATATTGACGATAAATCAGTAAGAAAGTTAATGGATACAACTGTTAAATACAATCTTTTACTTTAAAACTTCAAATGTTTGGGACAGACAAGCAGTTATGGCCTAAACATGTACTATATCTAAAGGATCGGGTACCTCAACGAGCATTTTGTGGTTTGTTTCAACTCAATGCAACAAGTTTTCATGAAAGGCTGGTTTTCATGAAAGCTTGCGATTTGGGTGAGTAGACAATTGAAGTGTTTTATCGTAAGGTAACAGTAACATGTATTTTAAGTGGCTCTTCACCTAAATCGCAAACAAATCTAGTAACGCAAGCTTTCATGAAAATCAGCCCTAACACACTTAAAAATCTATAATAAAATATGTAACATACGATACGAAAGTCGAATATTACAAAAAAAATCTACAGATGTTTTGACCTATAAAACTGGCAACACTGCTTATCAGAAAGTCAGTGTTGTTAAAAGTCGAATAGTATTTGCACGACAAATCTGTACTTAAAATCAAGTGTACTACGAATTTTTAAGGTGAAATTCTGTAAAACAAGTTAAGAAATAACACGGAACGAATAAGAATCAAGAAAGAAAGCTAAAAGAGGAAACAAGTGACTAACAAAAATACAAGATAAAGAAGAAAAAGAGAAAATTACTAAGGTAAAGAAAGCAGACATGAAAATAGTCAATTTGGGACGCAAAGGGGTAGCAGATTCCATTCCTTTTCTTTTGGGTTGAAAATGTCCACCCATTTTCTTCTTCTGCCCACACAGACCCTAAAGGCTTCAGAAGATAACAGGAAAAGATTGTTGCGCCATCTGCTTTGACTATAGCGAAGTTTTTTTTATATTCTTTCTTCTCTTTCACATCAACAAATTAACCCCTTAAGCCTGCTTTGGCGTGCCAACGACGCAGGGGTGTCCAAAGAAGTCAGTCTTCCTCTATTATCTTGCTTCGTGTATTTTTCTTCTTTTTGTGTTTTTCGACTGCCCTTCTTTTTTTGCCGTTTGCGGCAAGTTTTGTTGCCTGAAGCTAAGTCTCGATTGGCGCATTTCTTGTGAAACAAGAAAGGGTTGCATTGGGCAGAAAGAGAAGAAGAACTGAAAAAGGAAGAGGAGCTAAATAGGACATCGAGAAGGAAAGATAGAGTTAAGGAATTTACTTTTCAAATGCGTTGAAAATTAGCCTATAAAAGTGAACAGTTAGTATTTCAAGGACAGGTAGAGACATCAGGTTTCACTTTGATGAATAGGAACTGAGAAGAACAGATTTTGAAAGGACGGGAGGGGGGGGGGGGGGCAGAGAAGAAAACATGCCTACTTGTGTGGATTCACGTCAGCTGCAATATTACAAAATCCTGCTTCCTCCCTCCTACATCATTAAGAAAAAAAGAAGGCGATAGGTTATTCTTGAATACAATAAAATGTGTCTTGTCCGTTTGTCTAGTACGAAAAATGAATATGTATGTGTAAAAGTGTGTCATTCTGGAAGCATGTCTGTAAAAAGAAACCTTTAATATTTTTCCTAAACAGTTTGCATGCGCATCCCAAAGAATGTCTGAGAGAGTCATTTAATTCTTATTTATCTTGAAGAAGTTGATAACTTCCGGTTGCGGAAACAAATATCTCGTTTGTAGGTAAGGGCCTGGAATCTGACGGTGGATCCAGTATGAGCAAAACTGGTATTTTGATGACAATTGACATAATTAATTAATTACTACCCACTGGAGTTTTGAAAAAACAAAAGGGACGGAAAGGGAGTCTTTAATCAATCTATGCTAAATTTTGAAGGGAAGCCTGTTAGCGTAAAGCTTACTTCTATCGCGGGACGACCATCCATTATTTTATTTATCTATTGAACTGGAACCATCTAGACGACATTACATTCTAATCTAATTTGACGGTAAAACACAAAAGGATTATGCTACCTGAATTTTTCAGTAATAAATCTGATTAGAATACAGTCTAATAAAATGTGCTTCTATGCACTTATCTGTGTAGGGTAGTGAATAATTCATTTTGCCTGCAATCTATCAACCACATATGTGTTTCGTTTTGTTCTGAGGTGGTTCATGGAAGTAAGATTTTTTTATGGGTTTCCGGTGATCATTTTTCCGTGTCTTGTCAGATTTTCAATAATAGTAATAATAAATATTTGCGATAATCAAAATATGATAGTTTAATGTCGTCGAAAATAACGTTGTTTTCTTTTCTTCACAAAAATTGAATTCAATTCAAATATCACATCGAAAACTTTCTTAATGCCCATGGAAATCTTAACAACATTGTGTGGGATGTCCACGGACCATGGGACTTTACTTTTTTTTTTGTTGTGACAATATCTATACAGCTAATTATTTAAATTAAACTAATTAGAGAGGATTTAGTCTCGCGTAAGATGCCATAGGGATTTCGCCAGAATTTTCAGCTTGATAGTGTGTAAAGTCAAACTTGAGAAGGTTCAAGAGGATTCTTGCACGATTTCTTTCGATTTTCGACTGTAAAATTTTTTTCGCGGGGGTACTCTGGAGGATTTGAGGGATTATACCCTCACAAGAGGGTCTTGCGGAATCACTGAATGACATTTAGAAACCAGAATAATTCAACTAAGGTAATGTTTCTGGTCTTAGTGGCCTAATGGATAATCAATTGTTCCGCCGAAAGCGTCAGGTCCTTTAAGGCAAGCTAAACTATCTCCATTTATCTCGATTCTGATGTTTTCTTCTTTTCATCTCAGCATAGGGTGTATCTTCTTTAAGAGGCATCCGTACCTACGGTGCGAGTGCGTGTGTGAGATTTCATATTTTTATTAAATATCGTGGACAAATGACAACTAAGAATGAAATTTTGAAAAGCGGCCCCAATAATATTTGTAAATGTGTATAAAATGAACTACCTGAAATTTTGACATTGTTTATTTTTAACTGAGAAATTAGAACACCCGTAATTTCGTAGGCGTATGACGTAATCAAATACGGGTATTCTAATTTCTTAGCTAAAATAAACAATATCAAAATTTCAAATAGCTTATTTTTATACACATTCACAAGTATTATTAGGGCCGCTTTTCAAAATTTCATTATTGGTTGTCGTTTGTCCAATCAATATCTTTAAAAAAATATGTGAAAACTCACACTCACACACACTCGCACCGTAGGTTCGGAGGCCTCATAATACTGTCTTTGAGTTGTATTCGTCTTCTTCCTCTTCCACTGTTTCCCTCAATCATTTGCATCCCTTTGCATACAATCTCTTCGCAGCCAATGTCTTAACCAGATTCGTCCTTCTTAACTGTCTGTAGCATTGTTCGTGTCTCGCCTGTTCTCATCAGCATTTCTTTATTCACTTAGCATCTTTTCTGTATCCAGCTGATTTTTTTTTCATTCTTCTCCATATCCACATTTCAATAGCGTTTAATTTTCTTTCTTCACTCATTTGTAGATCCTACGTTTCTGCTCCATGCAACACTATACTCAATAGAAAACGACTGCAGGTATCCCCGTTCCCAATCCCCTCATTTGTCAGTATTGCCAACTTATTATAAAATTCAATTTAGACAAATGTCTTTACTAATATATATTTGACATGCTTCTATTAATTTACACAATACTTTGTGAATATGTGCATTAAGTACTCGCACAAACCATAGAAGTACTGCGGGTGTCACAGTTACTTAAGTTTTCAGTGTTGCCAACAAATTAAAAAAATATTGTTTCTAAAAAAGTACTTTCATACCACTGGACGTATCCATAGCATACTTAGTATGTAGGTATTGGGACAGTTCATAAAGGTACTCTCTGGGAGTGCTGTCGCTGTCAGTGTTGCCAACTTTAAAAACATGAATATTTCAAATTGCTTCCACACCATTACACGTATTGCAACCAAATGTCATTTACGTACTAGGACAGATCATATAGGTACTCTGCAGTAGTGTTGTCAACCAAATTTAAAAACAGTCCCACCTGTCAGTGTTGCCAATATATTTTATTCACCCCGCACCAACGGGCGGCTACATCAGCCATTTAAATACATTTATATTAACTTTAGTTTGTCAAATTATAGATTCTGTTAATCTATATACATAACTGACAAGGCAAAAAGGTGTGAAAACCTGCTCGATGTATAACAATGTAGACTGGCGTATGGCTTCGAATTACCCACCAATGAACTCAGAATCGAAAACAAAGAAATCCTCCTTCCGCCCCCACACACCAACCCAATTTTAGGTGACCTCGGAGTCAAGGCCACATGGATAGTATAATACGATTATAATTGCAAATAATAATTTCTATCAAATAGTAGTTTTAGAATGTGAGAAAATGTTCAAAGGGGTTGGAAGAAAGAAAAAAATACGAAAGAAAAAAAACAAGCTCGTCTGGGTCAAACCAACCTTCCCCTTGCCAAGTTTTCATAAACAAAAAAAGAAAAGAAAAAGAAATTGGAAGATTAGTGGGGAGCAATGAGTGATATGGAATGGGAAAGGTTATCGGTCCAAAGAAGGGTTTAAGGGTACAAAATGATGATTATTCTTTTGTCCAAGTGATGTGCGGAAAGAAAACGGGAACATGGAATCCAAGCCTGAAAGGACGCATATTTCTGGCCAAATGCAAATACGAAAGAAATCCTGTTTCCCATTGGCTTATTCCTTGTTATACTTTTCTTTTACCTAACCCCCCCCCCCCCGCTCCCCGCCGTAGCGTTTCTTCTTCTTTTCTGATTTTTTTTTTAGCAGATTATGGCCCTTGATGATAGCCTAGCTCGGTCTAGCCTTCATACTTTTTTTTCCTATCTGCTAGTTGGCAAAATAGGATTGCTACAGGTAAAGAAGTTCTTTACTTTTTTTTTTGACCACATGTTAATGTTATTGCTAAGTTTAAATATACATAAATTCGCGTGTACATATATACATAAAAGTATAAATAGTTATACACAGTCCCCATGGTCTACTAGTTATGATCGGGGATTTAGATATGATACTAGGAAAGCAGACAGGTGCTGGTTCTACTACTAATCCTGGCGGGAATTTTACAAACGTGTGTATTGCTACAGAGACACACAAAAAGACAGGGTATAAATAAGAACGTAACTAAAGGGGACTATAATAAATGAAAACACTAGTTTGTAATTTAAAGCCAGATAACTTCGAATGCTGGCGATCGGAATTAATGAAGACTTAAGTAAACTTTTGTTCAATTGACATTTTAATATTACATAGAAAACAAACTAGAGTAAATGTATAACCTAGTTAACTGAAAAAAAAAATGCGATGGCCGGGAATCGAACCCGGATCAAGTGCTTGGAAGGCAACTATGCTAACCATTACACCACCATCGCTTCTTATTTGGAAACCTTTACAATGAGCTACTTGTAGACTTCGCTCGTTAATCAAGTGAAACTACAAATCATCACATCGTTGAAAGCAAACTGAGTAAAGCTTACAAATACAAGACGATGCTGAGAGCCACACTTCAATACCAAATAAAATATCCAAGTAAAAAAAAATACGCATGCAAATCTAAGGCATGCTATAGAAATTAAAAAGGAATGTAACCTCTATTGCAATTTAGAGCCCTTTTATGGACGTGACATTTTTCGTCGTATCGCTAACGAAACGAAGAAAAAAACAGTCGTCGCGAATTTGCTAGACTTTTTGTCGACATTTGTCGTTTGTCCAAAAGTATTGTGTCAGTGTTGTTAGTTCCTATTTTCAGAAAGGAGGATCCGTACGTGATTTATTTTGCGTATTGACAAGTGTGGATTTCGGTTTGATTTTTTGCCTTGGCCTACTCCTTGCAGGAGGTAGGAAAATGGACTGGGTTACACCAAGGAGACGCCCAAACGTACCCCTACTTCGAAAATAAATTGAAGCCGAAAATGGCCGCCGCCCCGTTTGTATGTATCACGGTCTGCCATATTGCGTATGGAATAAAATTGATGTATTGCATTCACAGACATGCAAATAATCAGATCATTCTTTGTGCTTTTCTGTGATTTTTAAAATGGTAATGAGTTGTGTCGCTTTTGGATGCATAAACAGGTTCAAAAAGAAGGGTGCTCCCAATGTCACATTTCACAGGGGAGTGTTAGAGAAAACTTCTGTCGAAATATAAAATGTTGATATAAATTGATGGCATGGAGACAATTAAAAGTGCTTTTCTATGCTTTTCATTATACCGTCAATATGTTAATTCGAGAAAGAGAAGGATTACTGTTCTATTTTTTCTCATATATTAATAAATAATAACAAGAAAACTGACTAAAGGAAATGTCAGTAGTATTCATTATATTTCATGCACTTTGGGGAATTGTTTTTCGTTATGCATCTTTCGATGTTCACTAGAAGTTTTGGTTATTCTTTATGTTGAGCTATACAATATTTTATAAGCACTGACAAATTATCTGTGTATGTTTGTATTCTTTAACTATAATACCAAATCTTCACGTGTAAATTAAATGTGATTACAATTCAATACTGTGATTTATAGGATGACCGTTGACCAAATAAGGAAAATTTCAACTCTAAGCAAGAACTGACGTTTATATAATAGAAAAAAATATACGAAAAAAAACCTCTAAGACCATGCAGAATAAGTCAAAGAAAAAGCAGCTCGCATTTATTTCATTTGACACGACAACAGACAAATATATTGCTGAAGGTGTAGTTGCACCAGTAGTTGACCAGATAATTAAACCCAGATTATGTCTCATTGATTGCATCTTGCTATCGCCTTATCGGACACATTCTAATTCCCGCCCTTCTGCTACCGTAAAGAGTTCCCTCTTCTTCACTGGTCTTTCTGCTTTATTCTCCAATAATTCGAGACGGCAATGCTTACATTTTTCAATATTAAAGAATTCCAAAAATTTTACCTATTAATTTACCCCTCTACGGAACTTAATCTGGAATTAATAACTAATTTATCAAAGTTTCAGTGTAGGCATTTTTTTCTGGTTTAGAATTTTTTAATATATATATATATATAATAAATAAGTGGATTGAATATGGCTGTGATATATATATATATATATATATATATATAAAGTTAAGTCTACGTACAATGAGGATAATGCAAGTAATAAATGAAGGAAAATTTAAAAGGACTGGGAAGGCCTCTGGACAAGGTGAACCAATGGTGATTTGTCATTACATTCCTCTGGATCAGAAGTGAAATAAAAAGAGGAACATCCACGCCCTGAACGGATTTTGAACTCATAAAGCTGTGTCGGCCGCGTTTGCAGAAGAATTCCTTAATGAGCACATCTACCTATGTGGCTTGGGGTCTTACGCAGTTAACGGCTACAGATGTCAATATTTTCATTGTACAACGTTTATTCTGCTATATTTTTTTCATTCAACTGCACCTGGAGTTAATTTAAACGTCACCTAAAAAGCAAGTGTAAGTATAATAACATGATATAGATTTCATATAAATATTATCTGTATGGTATACATAAAACAATAGGGATTTCGTGGTTTTCTTCCATACGCAAGATGGCGGATGGCTGCACTGGACGATTGACGGGCGGCCATTTTCAGCTTCAAAATTTGGCAGCTTGGGAGTCTCCGTCTATCTAATTCATCCAAGAATTTTGCTACGTCTGGATCATAACAGTAACACGTCGACTTTCATAAAGAACCCTCAGAAATAGGTGCTGCCATCTATTTGCAATTCCGTTAAGTCATGAGTTTCATTGCGTGTGCAATAAAAAAAACAACACCGAACCTTACTTACCTAACCTAATCTAACGAATGGTTACGCATTTTATTCAATTTCCTAATACGTATATATACATAAAAAAAAGTGATTTTTCTTTTGAAAAATTATATAAACAACCACATGAGGATCTCCGCATCATCTTTCCGATATGTTAATCATTGCACTAAATTAAAACTAGCAAGTTAAAAGCAGCAGCTTGTCAGTGTTCTTTATGGGTCAAGCAGTCATGCGCCTGTGCGAGAGTGGAGCGCACATAGGATTCATTACTGCACCTACGCTTTCCTACACTAATGGCCATGATGAAACGTAACTTCCGGTTCAGGGACCATTCCTTTTGCCATTATGTCCTATCGCGTATAATGAAGAAAAAATCGAACCTGATTTTTTAAACCTACCCTAACCCTTGGTAACTAACTTATGAACACATATTTTTTTTGTCAGAAAAAAAAACGAAGAAAATTAAATACAACTTGACACCAACGAGATTCGAACTCATATGTACTATCTGTCAAGAAAGTAAATGCATGTTTTCCACGGGCTTGCATCCTGCCCCTTGTTGCTGTGAGGAAAAAAATCTACACATTATCGGTTATCCACCTCGTCTTTTAATCGAAACAAACTGTGCTTTATAGGCAATATTCTTCAACAAAATCATTCAATACTTACTTACTTGTTGTTGCAATATATATAGAACTCAACAAAGCAAGATTAGAAGCAGCAAGTCTTTTTTTTTTCTTACAAGACAGGAGTCCTCATGAACCAGTTCGTTTCTGATAAATATTGTGTTGTTCACTACCGTAAATAGTAAGTTCCGTAGTCTGATGATTAGCGTGCTGGACTTTCACGAATGAGTTCGCGAGTTCAAATCCTGGTCAGGTGAATGTTTTTTTTTCTTTTTTTTTCCAAAAATGAAAATTGGTTTCGTGAGTTCAAATCCTGGCGAACACAAAATTTCTTTTTTAATTTTAATTCAAATTACTGCATTTTTTAAATAATATTGTTTAACCATCTATAATAAAATATATTGAAGTAGAATAAAACAATGTTGACAATAATAAGAGAAATACTGCACTTTAGACTGTTGAGAAAGTCAGTTGGGTAATTCATGGGATAAATTTTCAGGACTTTTAAATTCTAAGTGTGGGGTCTACTGCCTATGACTTTAAGCTGCGATACTTAAGGTCTTGAGTTGGAATCTCATAACATTTTTTTTTGTTTCTTTCTTTTTCTGACTAAGATATGAAATAAGGAGCTGTTCGCAAAATATAAATATTTATGGTAATATATTTTAATTAATTTGTATTAATATGAGTGGATGAAAAGAGTATCACGTCTCCTCTTCTAAAAATGCGAATAGGATAACCATTGAAGAAAATAATAATCCTTTAAATAGCTTTTTCTGCCGTCCGCTTTTCTATGAAATGAAACCGTTTTTCTATGAGAAAAACAAACAGCGACCTTACTTCTTCTCTACTAAAAATACGGGTGCTAAGAGCAAGAATGAAGTTAAAATAAAAAGTTTTATATATATATATATATATATATATCATCATATTCAGCCGTTTTCTATCCACTGCTGGATGAAGGCCTCCCCCTTTTCTTTCCACATATCTCGGTCTGCTGATATCCTCATCCATGTAGCTCCTGAAAAACGCTTGATTTCATCTACCCATCTTACATTTGGACGTCGTCTTGGTCGTTTCTTTTCTCTAGGAATCCACTGTAGTACATTTGTCGTCCACCTTCCATCTGTTCGTCTAGCTATGTGACCGGCCCATCTCCACTTCATCTTCTTCGCAGTCTTGATTACATCCTCTACCTTTGTTTGTGCGCGAATCCATTCATTTCTCTTCCTGTCCCTCCTGGTTATTCCTAGCATGCACCTCTCCATTGCTCTTTGTGTGACTCTCAATCTTTGAGTCGTTTGCGCATTCAATGTCCAAGTTTCGCACCCGTACATCATTACAGGTAAGACACGTTGATTATAAACTTTACGCTTCAGACACATTGGAAGTTTGCTTTTGAAAATAAAGTGTAGTCTTCCAAAAGAACTCCACGCCATTTTACATCTTCTATTTATTTCATCAGTCAACTTTGCATTCGATGTTTTAAGCTGGCCTAGGTAAACATACTCATCAACTATGCCTATTGTCTCTCCGTTAATCTTCACTTCCTTCTTTATATATATATATATATACAGATGCTTATCAGAATAATGGAAACACCTGATCGAAAGTGCAACTTACCAGATTAATATGGTGTCGGGTCACCTTTCGCCTTCAGAACAGCCTTGATGCGACGTGGGATGGAGGCATAGAGGTCGTGAATGGTAGCAAGTGGAATATTACACCATTCCTCGTGCAGGGAATCGGCCAGTTCTGTGAGAGAGGATGGAGGTGGAAATCGTCGCCGGAGTCGTGTTTCCAAGATGGACCACAGATGTTCAATTATGTTGATATCTGGGGATTGGGCGGGCCAGGGGAGGTGTTGAACTTCATCCCGATGTTCCTCAAACCACGCTGCAACAACTCCAGCTGTGTGAATGGGTGCATTATCATCCTGGAATATGGCGTCATTGTCCGGGAAAAACATCCGGACCATAGGATGCAAGTGGTCTCCTAAAATTGCGACATAATCGTTGGCAGTGATGCGTCCGCGAAGTGTGACCACAGGACCCAATGAAAACCATGATATTGCGGCCCACAGCATCACCGTGCCGCCGCCATGTTTCACAGTTGGGCGGACACACTGCAGATCATACGCTTCTTTGGGCGTTCTCCACACATAAACACGGCCCGTGGTTTGGAATAGGGTGAATGGTGACTCATCCGACCATACCACACGTTTCCAGTCGTCAACGGTCCAAGTTGCATGGTCGCGGCACCATTTGCGGCGTGCTAAAGCGTTCTGGTCCCTGATGAGAGGTTTGGCCCGTGCAACACGACCCCGTAAGTTCATGTCATGTAATTCGCGGCGGACTGTGATTGTCGAAACAGGTTGGGGGAGGTGCTGATTGAGTTCCTCCGTCACTTGCG